>JAWQFJ010009101.1:0-57500 GCA_034096865.1 Theodoxus fluviatilis | reverse complement strand
GTGAGCGGTGAAGAAAGTTATTGGGGACCTAATTGTAGATGCAGGTACCCTCACAGAGAAAGGAATTTGTCTCTCAACATTGCCTTGAGGAACTTAGTCTCTAAAAGCCACTTCTTCTGTCGCCAAAAATCTTGCTTCTCAGGCAAGCGCAGCACACCTGTTGCGATGCAGAGACCGATGAAAGTTTTCATCTCAGGAACTGTCACAGGCGCCCACTTGGAGCTGGCAGGAGGTGGATTCCTCTGTCTCTCTCAGCATACCGATTTCGGATTTGTCTCTCACAAGTCGTTCCCACATCGCGTCTGTGAAGATCAGAGAGGAGACGTGAAGATGCTTTGCGTCCGAGGGGATGTCAATCTTCACTCCTTGAGCGTGTCGAAAGGCGTGTCGCATACGAGAACAACATTTTCTGTCTGCCACGATCCTTGGCAGCCTAGAAACTCTTCCTCCGACGATTCCTCCTCCAACATCTCTCACATCCACTGTTTAAGCGGATCTTCCGGCGCATCAACATCGGCAAAATCAGAATCAGAATCAGAATCAACATCAATGTCGCTTCCTTCACTCTCATCCGATGCGGAGTCGGCCATGACGCGAAAAAAGTCAGAACGTCAGTCGAAATCTCGACAAAACTCGCCACAACACAGCTAAAATTTGTCCGATTTCGATCAAACTTGCACAAGCGTTCAAAGTGCGCGGTCTCTCTGCTTCCCAGCAGGCATTGCAATAACTCGGCCACTTCCATTGCTATTTTTGACTCACACACGAAGCAAAAGTGAGTCTATGTACTCACCAGTTTCGTCCGTCCGGGCGTCCGGGCGTCCGAAAACTTTAACGTTAGACTTTTCTCAGAGACTATTAAGTCTATCAATACCAAATGTGGCATGATGGTGTATGATGACAAGGCCTCAAAAAACATACACAGTGACTTGACCTTGCTTCAAGGTCAAGGTCGCAGGGGCCATAAATGCTGTCTAAAAAACAGCCATTTTCCACATTTTCTCAATTTTCTCTGAAGTTTTTGAGATTGGATACCTCACCTCAGATGGTATATAGGGCAAAGTAATCCCTATCTTTTGATACCAGTTTGGTTGACCTTGCTTCAAGGTCAAGGTCACAGGAGCTCTTCAAAGTTGGATTGTATACATATTTTGAAGTGACCTTGACCCTGAACTATGGAAGATAACTGTTTCAAACTTAATAATTATGTGGGGAACATGTTATAATTTCATCATGAGACACATTTGGTCACATATCATCAAGGTCAAGGTCACTTTGACCCTTATGAAATGTGACCAAAATGGGGTAGTGAACCACTAAAAGTGACCATATCTCATGGTAGAAAGTGCCAATAAGCACCATTGTGCTTCCTATGTCTTGAATTAAGAGCTTTGTGTTGCATGACCTTGGATGACCTTGACCTTGGGTCAAGGTCACATGTATTTTGTAGGGAAAATGTGTAAAGCAGTTCTTAGTGTATGATGTCATTGCTAGGTTTAGTTGGTTGACCTTGAAGGTCACCTGAATGTCAAGGTCATGTAAAGGTCAAGGTCAAGCATGTGAGTCGTATGTACCTCAAAACACCAAACATAAGGCATTCTAATATGGTAATAGGGGTACACCTCTGGCATTTTAAATCTGGTTTTTAGCAAGCATAGAGTGAATAGGAAAAAAAAAAGTGTACTATCAAGTGGAAGACAGTAGATACACCACAACTAGTGTTTGAAAGTGTGACCAGAGACTGTAATGTTTGTGTGGCAGTAGGCACATACCAAGACAAGTGTGTGAAATAATGTGATTGGAGACTTATGTTTGTGAGATAATAAACACACCAATACAACTTCTGCCATATTGCTTTGGATAAGCAATTCACTTTAGAGGAGTGCCTGAGAGCACTTCCAGACCATGTGACATGAGGTTTTAATGCTGACATGAATTTTCCTATCACTTCCCACAGGAGACAGTGTCAGCGCTGAAGGGCAGTGGACGAAAGATGGATGTCAACCTGAAAGATGGTTTGGAGTGGCTGGTGTCCATCATTGAGCGTGACCTGGAACAGCTCCAGGCCCGAGTGAAGAGGGATGTAGATACAGAGAAAGAGAAACAGAAGGCTGAACGTGAAGCCAGGAAAGAACGAGTGAGGCTGCAGAGGGAGAAAAGGTGAGTGGAGAGGGAAGGAGGGAGAGATTGGGGCTCCGAGAGGCAAGAGGAAAATGACTCTCTTGAATGTTAAGGTTTGCCCCAGATCATAAGCAGTTGATGGAAGGTTTTTGCCACTAACACCTTTAGCTTTTACTTAGAGTGGATTACCATGAAAGCCGCATTGCCAAACAATTGAAAGAATAAAAGTTGGTCAGGAAGTTGATGGTTGGTTATGTTTTTTGTTTTTTCTTTAAAGGATAGATCCCCAAATTATTTTTTTAGGGGGGGAGGTCTCCTTTTGCAACTAGCAGAGGTGACACAGGTGTACTATGGTTATTGAATGATATCATGGTTTATTTGCATGAATAGATTGTCTAATTCACACCCTAATTTGGATCTTGCTCGGCGGTACTTTACTCCATGCACCTTAACGATCCGCGGGATTAGGGTGTAATCTTAAGCTAAACGACGTTCCGAATGTTTCCGACTTCGACCATTTCAGCAGCACCAATAAACATCGTTTAGCTTAAGATTACACCCGAATCACGCAGACCGTTAAGGTGCATGGAGTACAGTACAGCCGAGCAAGACAGAGTACCTCGAGTACAGTGTCCACGAATGTTTCCGACTTCGACCATTTCAGCCTCACTGTGCTGTACATGAAAATGCCATTTGTCCTGGAACAAACATCTTTTCTCCTCATGCTCCGTGTCTTTCTTGTAGTTTTTTCATCGCTGTGAATGAAGCCATGACAGTTGGTCTCAAGTCTCAGACAATTGAAAATAGCATCTATGTGCTCCAGTCTTTTTAACTCGCTCGATGGACAAGTGCTACAGTTTAAAGTTGCCGAACGCAATTTTCATTCACCTCGGGTGACCGGGCGAGTGGGTTTGAACACCCCTGCTTGATGTATTACACACATGGAAGAAAAGGGGGGGAAATTGTACAACAAAAATATGCTTCAGTGTTGCGTGTTTTGTTTGACACTCGGTCCAGTGCAGGCAATAATTTGGTGGATTTTGAATATTTGATAAGACCATCTCTGATGTGCAATGAATATGAGTATAGTAAGAAAGCTTTTTTATTTTTCAAAATTGTTTTTGCTTAAGATAACAGATTTTCCCCCCATTTTTGTGTAACTTATTAACTAACTTACTTTTTTCTGTTTTCAAATTTAACTGAGCCACTTGTTTTCATGTCAAATCTACATTACAAAGACAGAAAATGTCTGTTTTATGTGCAAATGAAAATATTTATTGCATTTCAAAATATATTTGGACAAATCTCACCAATTTTCATGCAGAGATAATACTGCTGCTGCTGCTGCTGATGAATAATGGAGTTCAAGAGCCTCTGAGCCTCTGTAGCAGTGTACGCTAAGTAAAGTCTTTGATGACAAAAATCACTAGAGCTGGTTAGTGTAAGACTTGATTTGCCTAGTTATTTGCCTCCTATGGATCCCAAAGGATATGTGCTAGATCTATTCTTACCTCCATCCCAAAAGGGGTTTATGTGAGAAAGAAGTCAAGTTATTGATGAGAAAATGAACGCACACTATTTTCTTTTACCATGCTGCTAGTATGTAAAGTAGTCTTTAAAAAAACCCACAAATACCTTTCACTGAAAAGAATAAAAGAAAGTTAAACTTCATTAAAGCAAATCAAATTCAATATATGAAATACTTTTGTAATGCTGCTGATGATAACTTTTCCCTCCTCTATCACAGAGACAGGCAGGAAGCGGAGAATCGCAAGCGTCTGGGACTGCCAGAGAAGGACGATGAGGATGAGATGATTGGAGACAGCAACCCTTTCAAGGCCCTGGACATTAAAGAACTGGAGGCCAAGGTAGAAAAACACACCACAGCCTCAAGCAGTAGGGTCAAATACTGTTAAGTGTAGGTCAGGGTAGAAAAACACAACCTCCAGAAGTAGTGGCAGATACTGTGAAGTGTAGGTCAGAGTAGAAAAACACAACCTCCAGAAGTAGTGGCAGATACTGTGAAGTGTAGGTCAGGGTAGAAAAACACAACCTCCAGAAGTAGTGGCTGATACTGTGAAGTGTAGGTCAGAGCAGAAAAGCAACCTCCAGAAGTAGTGGCTGATACTGTGAAGTGTAGGTCAGAGCAGAAAAACAACCTCCAGAAGTAGTGGCAGATACTGTGAAGTGTAGGTCAGAGTAGAAAAACACAACCTCCAGAAGTAGTGGCTGATACTGTGAAGTGTAGGTCAGAACAGAAAAACAACCTCCAGAAGTAGTGGCAGATACTGTGAAGTGTAGGTCAGAGTAGAAAAACACAACCTCCAGAAGTAGTGGCAGATACTGTGAAGTGTAGGTCAGAGTAGAAAAACACAACCTCCAGAAGTAGTGGCAGATACTGTGAAGTGTAGGTCAGGGTAGAAAAACACAACCTCCAGAAGTAGTGGCAGATACTGTGAAGTGTAGGTCAGGGTAGAAAAAAACAACCTCCAGAAGTAGTGGCAGATACTGTGAAGTGTAGGTCAGGGTAGAAAAACACAACCTCCAGAAGTAGTGGCAGATACTGTGAAGTGTAGGTCAGGGTAGAAAAACACAACCTCCAGAAGTAGTGGCAGATACTGTGAAGTGTAGGTCAGGGTAGAAAAACACAACCTCCAGAAGTAGTGGCAGATACTGTGAAGTGTAGGTCAGGGTAGAAAAACACAACCTCCAAAAGTAGTGGCAGATACTGTGAAGTGTAGGTCAGGGTAGAAAAACAACCTCCAGAAGTAGTGGCAGATACTGTGAAGTGTAGGTCAGGGTAGAAAAACACAACCTCCAGAAGTAGTGGCAGATACTGTGAAGTGTAGGTCAGGGTAGAAAAACAACCTCCAGAAGTAGTGGCAGATACTGTGAAGTGTAGGTCAGGGTAGAAAAACACAACCTCCAGAAGTAGTGGCAGATACTGTGAAGTGTAGGTCAGAGTAGAAAAACAACCTCCAGAAGTAGTGGCAGATACTGTGAAGTGTAGGTCAGAGTAGAAAAACAAAACCTCCAGAAGTACAGTAGAACCTGCGAATAGCACCACCCCTAGGGACCAAACAAAAAGTGGTGCTATTCCGAGGTATGGTGCTATTTCGAGGTTCAACAATTCTCATGGTCAAAGACATTTCGAAGCACTCACATGAAAATGTGGATAGTATAGAAGAAGAAATGAGAAAATAAATAGAAAGGGACACAGAACAATTGTTAAAACCATTCATTATTTTATATTATACACACTTCAGTGAAGTTACAAATAGTTTGGCTGTGACGTTACCTCCTCTTGTGTTTGTGAAAAAACACAGGCTCTGCGCAGTGGGCGCTGGTCTAGGGGTTCTGGCGTGTGGAGGAGAAACGCCTCAATTAAATCTCTTTCATTCACATGCAAAGAAACAGGAGGACAACAGGTTTGACAATTAAGAAAAGGATTTAATAATCAGGAAAACAAATAATCAAGCAATCGCCCCTTTTGTGGCTTTCAGACAGATAAATGAATACCCAGATTTCTCCCTTGATGCGGTGCGTATGTTAATTTCTTGTGCGTGTTGTGAGCAGGCGAGGTAGTCTAGTTCTCTTATAAGATAGTGAGGAACATTGTAGATCGTCTGTGTCTCTGAATTTGAAGAGGATAAGGCACTGCCAGACTTTGTTTACACATGTGGCAAGGGGGCGATTTCAACGCTACATTGCAATGGCGTCGCAGCAGGACGATGAGGATTTTGTTCAAATCGCTATGAAAGAAGGATCAGATGTCACTTTTATTGAGTCAAAGTGGTGCTATTTGCAGGTAAAAACCACGGTTGGGACCAGAAGAGGGGTATCGCTAATCGCAATTGCGAGGTTTGGTGCTATTCAGAGGTAATTTTCTTAAGAAATCAATCCGTGCCGGCCGTGACCTAGTGCAATAGCGAGGTGTGGTGCTATTTAGAGGTTCGTTATTCGCAGGTTCTACTGTAGTGGCTGATACTGTGAAGTGTAGGTCAGGGCAGAAAAACAACCTCCAGAAGTAGTGGCAGATACTGTGAAGTGTAGGTCAGGGTAGAAAAACAACCTCCAGAAGTAGTGGCAGATACTGTGAAGTGTAGGTCAGGGTAGAAAAACAACCTCCAGAAGTAGTGGCAGATACTGTGAAGTGTAGGTCAGGGTAGAAAAACACAACCTCCAGAAGTAGTGGCAGATACTGTGAAGTGTAGGTCAGGGTAGAAAAACACAACCTCCAAAAGTAGTGGCAGATACTGTGAAGTGTAGGTCAGGGTAGAAAAACACAACCTCCAGAAGTAGTGGCAGATACTGTGAAGTGTAGGTCAGGGTAGAAAAACACAACCTCCAGAAGTAGTGGCAGATACTGTGAAGTGTAGGTCAGGGTAGAAAAACAACCTCCAGAAGTAGTGGCAGATACTGTGAAGTGTAGGTCAGGGTAGAAAAACACAACCTCCAGAAGTAGTGGCAGATACTGTGAAGTGTAGGTCAGAGTAGAAAAACAACCTCCAGAAGTAGTGGCAGATACTGTGAAGTTAGGTCAGAGTAGAAAAACAAAACCTCCAGAAGTACAGTAGAACCTGCGAATAGCACCACCCCTAGGGACCAAACAAAAAGTGGTGCTATTCCGAGGTATGGTGCTATTTCGAGGTTCAACAATTCTCATGGTCAAAGACATTTCGAAGCACTCACATGAAAATGTGGATAGTATAGAAGAAGAAATGAGAAAATAAATAGAAAGGGACACAGAACAATTGTTAAAACCATTCATTATTTTATATTATACACACTTCAGTGAAGTTACAAATAGTTTGGCTGTGACGTTACCTCCTCTTGTGTTTGTGAAAAAACACAGGCTCTGCGCAGTGGGCGCTGGACTAGGGGTTCTGGTGTGTGGAGGAGAAACGCCTCAATTAAATCTCTTTCATTCACATGCAAAGAAACAGGAGGACAACAGGTTTGACAATTAAGAAAAGGATTTAATAATCAGGAAAACAAATAATCAAGCAATCGCCCCTTTTGTGGCTTTCAGACAGATAAATGAATACCCAGATTTCTCCCTTGATGCGGTGCGTATGTTAATTTCTTGTGCGTGTTGTGAGCAGGCGAGGTAGTCTAGTTCTCTTATAAGATAGTGAGGAACATTGTAGATCGTCTGTGTCTCTGAATTTGAAGAGGATAAGGCACTGCCAGACTTTGTTTACACATGTGGCAAGGGGGCGATTTCAACGCTACATTGCAATGGCGTCGCAGCAGGACGATGAGGATTTTGTTCAAATCGCTATGAAAGAAGGATCAGATGTCACTTTTATTGAGTCAAAGTGGTGCTATTTGCAGGTAAAAACCACGGTTGGGACCAGAAGAGGGGTATCGCTAATCGCAATTGCGAGGTTTGGTGCTATTCAGAGGTAATTTTCTTAAGAAATCAATCCGTGCCGGCCGTGACCTAGTGCAATAGCGAGGTGTGGTGCTATTTAGAGGTTCGTTATTCGCAGGTTCTACTGTAGTGGCTGATACTGTGAAGTGTAGGTCAGGGCAGAAAAACAACCTCCAGAAGTAGTGGCAGATACTGTGAAGTGTAGGTCAGGGTAGAAAAACAACCTCCAGAAGTAGTGGCAGATACTGTGAAGTGTAGGTCAGGGTAGAAAAACACAACCTCCAGAAGTAGTGGCAGATACTGTGAAGTGTAGGTCAGGGTAGAAAAACACAACCTCCAGAAGTAGTGGCAGATACTGTGAAGTGTAGGTCAGGGTAGAAAAAAACAACCTCCAGAAGTAGTGGCTGATACTGTGAAGTGTAGGTCAGGGTAGAAAAACACAACCTCCAGAAGTAGTGGCAGATACTTTGAAGTGTAGGTCAGGGTAGAAAAACACAACCTCCAGAAGTAGTGGCAGATACTGTGAAGTGTAGGTCAGGGTAGAAAAACACAACCTCCAGAAGTAGTGGCAGATACTGTGAAGTGTAGGTCAGGGTAGAAAAACAACCTCCAGAAGTAGTGGCAGATACTGTGAAGTGTAGGTCAGGGTAGAAAAACACAACCTCCAGAAGTAGTGGCTGATACTGTGAAGTGTAGGTCAGGGTAGAAAAACAACCTCCAGAAGTAGTGGCAGATACTGTGAAGTGTAGGTCAGGGTAGAAAAACAACCTCCTAAGTAGTAGCAGATACTGTGAAGTGTAGGTCAGAGTAGAAAAACACAAAGATAAAGGTAAAAGTGCTCTTTTTTATATTGTGACTTTTTCACCCATTGATGGATGCTCAAACCGCACACATTTACCCCCTAGTCATTGGGCTACCTCTTTTTATCATTCCAACACCATCTCAACTCCCTGGGGAGCATGCAACAGTCTGCAGATGAACGCACCTAAGTTATCTGTCACTATTTTCCCACTCAGCCCTTACAGATACCCATATTACTCCTGGGTGGGGAGAAGCAATGTGAGTAAGGCACGTTGCTCAAGGATGCAACTCTAGAATCCGCTCAGTTTTGAACACACCACCCGCTAGCTACAAGCGACTGCAGGTTCAGCGCACCAACCACTCAGCCACCGAGCCCCACAACATGGCAGTCCAGGCAGATACTGAGAGATGTAGGGCAAGGTAGAAAAACATAACCTATAGCAGTAGGGGCAGATACTGTGAAATGTAGGTCAGGGTAGAAAAATCAACATAAATGTAGATCAGGGTAGAAAAATACAGGAAGATCTCCAGAAGTAGTGGTAGGTACTGCAAAGTGAAAGGAATGGTAGGAAAAAAAACCCACAACCACTTTAAGTATGGGCAAATTCTGTGAAATGTAGGTCAGGGTAGAAAAACATAACACCACCCTCTATCAGTAGGGGCGAGATACCCTGAAATGTAGATCATGGTAGAAAAACGCAACAACACCCTACAGAAGCGGGGTCAAATATGAGAAAATAATGGCCATCATTAGAAAAAAAAAGCCCGCCAACGTCGAGAAGTAGGTAGCAGCAGCCAACATTTAGTAGTTACTTGTTTTCTTGTAAGTTAGATGTAACAAATTGTTATGTTGCAAAACAAATGGACTAAAATCAAGTGAATATCTTGATTAGTTATTTATTTCTGACTTTTCACAGTTGCATGCAATGTTGAAATGGACTATAGGCTCACGGACATGCGCAGAACCATCTATTTCGATGAACCAAATATTTCGATTTCACAACGCCTGCTACAAAAAACAAAGTCAAAACACTCCCATTATTGTAGCAAATCAGTTTATTACACATTGCACCGTAAATTTATTCACAAACATGATCGGAACGCATCAGAAACGCGTAGACAAATAAACAGTTTTACATGTCTCTAAGCGGTGTCATTACTTCCCTTGATTCACCCATATTCATTCCCGTTTGGTGCGCTGCGTTTCCGAGCGTATTGTAACTTTATATAGCAAAAGCTCGGCATGAGCTATCTTTGTGTAACCTATAATCTTTGATATTAGGGAGGTGCTTTCGAGTTTACGACCTTTAAAAAAACCACTTTCTTTTCAAACCTCGATTCTGAAAATTTGATACATTCAATCGGACCTAACTGCCAGTAAGTGTGCAAAATGTCAGCAGATTTTGAGATATCAGCCGTTAAGTCGGGACAGACACACACACACACACACACACACAGACAATTAAAGTCTGTAGGACCTCCAGTAAACCTGGAGGAATAATATACTCATTCTCACACTCGACAAAAGCATTCAGCAAATAAATGAAGAAAACCTTGCTCTTTGAGTACATGTTTGTAATAATAAAGTTACTGAAGTGAAAGCAATAGTGAGTTTGAGACATTGAAACAACATGACTTTATTTGTTTCTGGCTGCATATCTGCTAGTAGCTATGGAGCTTGCAGCTACCTACTAGAAGTAGGAGCAGATACTGTAGAAGGAAGGCCATAGTAGAGAAACACAATTTCTATCTCTTGAAGTAGGGACAGCTACTGCAGTATGAAGGAAGGACAAAGTGTGCAATTTTCAGCATGTGTCTGTTAATGTCCTTTCGCCAGATCCAGCACTCCTGCCAGGAGAGAGAAGTTAGTGAAGGAGGAATAGGTGTGAGGTAAAGAAAGACACTGAAGGACAGGTGTTGCTAGTGGAGGAAGAGGGAGAAAAACTGGGCATAGACAAAACAAGAGGGCAAAGATAGGTGTCTCCAGGGGCAGGAAGGAGAGAAAAATCAGACATAGACTGATAAAGGAAAAGAGCAGAGAAAGGTGTATCCAAGGGCAGGAAGGAGAGAAAAATCAGAGAGAGAGAAAGGAAGAGGGCAGAGAGATGTCTCCATGGGCAGGAAGGAGAGAAAAATCAGACATAGAGAGAGAAAAAGAGCAGAGAAAAGTGTATCCAAGGGCAGGAAGGAGAGAAAAATCAGGCATAGAGAAAGGAAGAGGGCAGAGAAAAGTGTATCCAAGGGCAGGAAGGAGAGAAAAATCAGACATAGAGAGAGGAAAAGGGCAGAGAGATGTCTCCAAGGGCAGGAAGGAGAGAAAAATCAGACATAGAGAAAGGAAGAGGGCAGAGAGATGTCTCCATGGGCAGGAAGGAGAGAAAAATCAGACATAGAGAAAGGAAGAGGGCAGAGAGATGTCTCCATGGGCAGGAAGGAGAGAAAAATCAGACAGAGAGAAAGGAAGAGGGCAGAGAGATGTCTCCATGGGCAGGAAGGAGAGAAAAATCAGGCATAGAGAGAGGAAGAGGGCAGAGAGATGTCTCCATGGGCAGGAAGGAGAGAAAAATCAGACAGAGAGAAAGGAAGAGGGCAGAGAGATGTATCCAAGGGCAGGAAGGAGAGAAAAATCAGACATAGAGAGAGGAAGAGGGCAGAGAGATGTGTATCCAAGGGCAGGAAGGAGAGAAAAATCAGACATAGAGAAAGGAAGAGAACAGAGAGATGTCTCCATTGGCAGGAAGGAGAGAAAAATCAGACATAGAGAAAGGAAGAGGGCAGAGAGATGTCTCCATGGGCAGGAAGGAGAGAAAAATCAGACATAGAGAAAGGAAGAGGGCAGAGAGATGTCTCCATGGGCAGGAAGGAGAGAAAAATCAGACAGAGAGAAAGGAAGAGGGCAGAGAGATGTATCCAAGGGCAGGAAGGAGAGAAAAATCAAACATAGAGAGAGAAAAAGAGCAGAGAAAAGTGTATCCAAGGGCAGGAAGGAGAGAAAAATCAGCCATAGAGAAAGGAAGAGGGCAGAGAGATGTCTCCATGGGCAGGAAGGAGAGAAAAATCAGACAGAGAGAAAGGAAGAGGGCAGAGAGATGTATCCAAGGGCAGGAAGGAGAGAAAAATCAGACATAGAGAGAGAAAAAGAGCAGAGAAAAGTGTATCCAAGGGCAGGAAGGAGAGAAAAATCAGCCATAGAGAAAGGAAGAGGGCAGAGAGATGTCTCCATGGGCAGGAAGGAGAGAAAAATCAGACAGAGAGAAAGGAAGAGGGCAGAGAGATGTCTCCATGGGCAGGAAGGAGAGAAAAATCAGACATAGAGAAAGGAAGAGGGCAGAGAGATGTCTCCATGGGCAGGAAGGAGAGAAAAATCAGACAGAGAGAAAGGAAGAGGGCAGAGAGATGTATCCAAGGGCAGGAAGGAGAGAAAAATCAGACATAGAGAGAGGAAGAGGGCAGAGAGATGTGTATCCAAGGGCAGGAAGGAGAGAAAAATCAGACATAGAGAAAGGAAGAGAACAGAGAGATGTCTCCATTGGCAGGAAGGAGAGAAAAATCAGACATAGAGAAAGGAAGAGAACAGAGAGATGTCTCCATTGGCAGGAAGGAGAGAAAAATCAGACATAGAGAAAGGAAGAGAACAGAGAGATGTCTCCATTGGCAGGAAGGAGAGAAAAATCAGGCATAGAGAAAGGAAGAGGGCAGAGAGATGTCTCCATGGGCAGGAAGGAGAGAAAAATCAGCCATAAAGAAAGGAAGAGGGCAGAGAGATGTGTATCCAAGGGCAGGAAGGAGAGAAAAATCAGCCATAAAGAAAGGAAGAGGGCAGAGAGATGTATCCAAGGGCAGGAAGGAGAGAAAAATCAAACAGAGAGAAAGGAAGAGGGCAGAGAGATGTCTCCATGGGCAGGAAGGAGAGAAAAATCAGACAGAGAGAAAGGAAGAGGGCAGAGAGATGTATCCAAGGGCAGGAAGGAGAGAAAAATCAGGCATAGAGAGAGGAAGAGGGCAGAGAGATGTCTCCATGGGCAGGAAGGAGAGAAAAATCAGACATAGAGAAAGGAAGAGGGCAGAGAGATGTGTATCCAAGGGCAGGAAGGAGAGAAAAATCAGACAGCGAGAAAGGAAGAGGGCAGAGAGATGTCTCCATGGGCAGGAAGGAGAGAAAAATCAGACATAGAGAGAGGAAAAGGGCAGAGAGATGTCTCCATGGGCAGGAAGGAGAGAAAAATCAGACAGCGAGAAAGGAAGAGGGCAGAGAGATGTCTCCATGGGCAGGAAGGAGAGAAAAATCAGACATAGAGAAAGGAAGAGGGCAGAGAGATGTCTCCATGGGCAGGAAGGAGAGAAAAATCAGACAGAGAGAAAGGAAGAGGGCAGAGAGATGTGTATCCAAGGGCAGGAAGGAGAGAAAAATCAGACATAGAGAAAGGAAGAGGGCAGAGAGATGTCTCCATGGGCAGGAAGGAGAGAAAAATCAGACATAGAGAAAGGAAGAGAACAGAGAGATGTCTCCATTGGCAGGAAGGAGAGAAAAATCAGGCATAGAGAAAGGAAGAGGGCAGAGAGATGTCTCCATGGGCAGGAAGGAGAGAAAAATCAGGCATAGAGAAAGGAAGAGGGCAGAGAGATGTCTCCATGGGCAGGAAGGAGAGAAAAATCAGGCATAAAGAAAGGAAGAGGGCAGAGAGATGTGTATCCAAGGGCAGGAAGGAGAGAAAAATCAGCCATAAAGAAAGGAAGAGGGCAGAGAGATGTATCCAAGGGCAGGAAGGAGAGAAAAATCAAACAGAGAGAAAGGAAGAGGGCAGAGAGATGTCTCCATGGGCAGGAAGGAGAGAAAAATCAGACATAGAGAATGGAAGAGGGCAGAGAGATGTGTATCCAAGGGCAGGAAGGAGAGAAAAATCAGGCATAGAGAAAGGAAGAGGGCAGAGAGATGTATCCAAGGGCAGGAAGGAGAGAAAAATCAGACATAGAGAATGGAAGAGGGCAGAGAGATGTGTATCCAAGGGCAGGAAGGAGAGAAAAATCAGGCATAAAGAAAGGAAGAGGGCAGAGAGATGTATCCAAGGGCAGGAAGGAGAGAAAAATCAGACAGCGAGAAAGGAAGAGGGCAGAGAGATGTCTCCATGGGCAGGAAGGAGAGAAAAATCAAACAGAGAGAAAGGAAGAGGGCAGAGAGATGTCTCCATGGGCAGGAAGGAGAGAAAAATCAGACAGCGAGAAAGGAAGAGGGCAGAGAGATGTCTCCATGGGCAGGAAGGAGAGAAAAATCAGGCATAGAGAAAGGAAGAGGGCAGAGAGATGTCTCCAGGGGCAGGAAGGAGAGAAAAATCAGACATAGAGAAAGGAAGAGGGCAGAGAGATGTCTCCATGGGCAGGAAGGAGAGAAAAATCAGACAGAGAGAAAGGAAGAGGGCAGAGAGATGTCTCCATGGGCAGGAAGGAGAGAAAAATCAGACAGCGAGAAAGGAAGAGGGCAGAGAGATGTCTCCAGGGGCAGGAAGGAGAGAAAAATCAGACAGAGAGAAAGGAAGAGGGCAGAGAAAAGTGTATCCAAGGGCAGGAAGGAGAGAAAAATCAGACATAGAGGAAAAGGGCAGAGAGATGTCTCCAGGGGCAGGAAGGAGAGAAAAATCAGACAGCGAGAAAGGAAGAGGGCAGAGAGATGTGTCCAGGGGCAGGAAGGAGAGAAAAATCAGAGAGAGAGAAAGGAAGAGGGCAGAGAGATGTCTCCATGGGCAGGAAGGAGAGAAAAATCAGACATAGAGAAAGGAAGAGGGCAGAGAAAAGTGTATCCAAGGGCAGGAAGGAGAGAAAAATCAGACATAGAGAGAGAAAAGAGCAGAGAAAAGTGTATCCAAGGGCAGGAAGGAGAGAAAAATCAGCCATAGAGAATGGAAGAGGGCAGAGAGATGTCTCCATGGGCAGGAAGGAGAGAAAAATCAGACATAGAAAAAACAAGAAGGGAGATGATTGAAATGGAAACAGGAAAGATAAAATTGACTTAGAGAAGATTAATGCCAAAGCAGTACATGTATATGAAATTGAAAGATGAATACAAAAAGTAACAAGAATGCTTGGAGAGCGGAAACCTCCACCAAGGCAGCCACAGTGTTGGAGGTATTATAGCACCTCATCTATGGCCTGTATAGTTCAGGCAGCATGTTCTGCTAGCCAGGCCTCATGCTACAGTTAGTATTAGCATCTGCTAGCATGCCAGCCTACATCCTAGGCAATACATTTTCTCTTTATGGTTGTAATTCTAAAACAAGAAAACAGATAATCTAGAAAATGTCATGGATGCTCCTTGGGTGTTCCCTTACCTTGCACCAAATGTAATCAGAATCGATGTTGAACTTTTTGAATTATTTTGCCAAGTAACAAGCAAACTAACTGACTGAAAAATATAAACTCCTTGGTGGAGGTAAATATGGAAAGCAGTGAATTAATGCTGAAGTACAAGTGGAGAGCAGTGAATTAATGCTGAAGTACAAATGGAAAACAGGGAATTAATGCTGAAGTACAAGTGGAAAGCAGTGAATTAATGCTGAAGTACAAATGGAAAACAGGGAATTAATGCTGAAGTACAAATGGAAAACAGGGAATTAATGCTGAAATACAAGTGGAAAGCAGGGAATTAATGCTGAAGTACAAATGGAAAGCAGTGAATTAATGCTGAAGTACAAGTGGAGAGCAGTGAATTAATGCTGAAGTACAGATGGAAAGTAGTGAATTAATGCTGAAGTACAAGTGGAGAGCAGTGAATTAATGCTGAAGTACAAATGGAAAACAGGGAATTAATGCTGAAATACAAGTGGAAAGCAGGGAATTAATGCTGAAGTACAAATGGAAAGCAGTGAATTAATGCTGAAGTACAAATGGAAAACAGGGAATTAATGCTGAAGTACAAGTGGAAAGCAGTGAATTAATGCTGAAGTACAAATGGAAAACAGGGAATTAATGCTGAAGTACAAATGGAAAACAGGGAATTAATGCTGAAGTACAAGTGGAGAGCAGTGAATTAATGCTGAAGTACAAGTGGAGAGCAGTGAATTAATGCTGAAGTACAAGTGGAGAGCAGTGAATTAATGCTGAAGTACAAGTGGAGAGCAGTGAATTAATGCTGAAGTACAGATGGAGAGCAGTGAATTAATGCTGAAGTACAGATGGAGAGCAGTGAATTAATGCTGAAGTACAGATGGAGAGCAGTGAATTAATGCTGAAGTACAGATGGAGAGCAGTGAATTAATGCTGAAGTACAAATGGAAAACAGGGAATTAATGCTGAAGTACAAGTGGAAAACAGGGAATTAATGCTGAAATACAAGTGGAAAGCAGTGAATTAATGCTGAAGTACAAATGGAAAGCAGTGAATTAATGCTGAAGTACAAGTGGAGAGCAGTGAATTAATGCTGAAATACAAGTGGAAAGCAGTGAATTAATGCTGAAGTACAAGTGGAAAGCAGTGAATTATTGCTGAAGTACAGATGGAAAGCAGTGAATTAATGCTGAAGTACAGATGGAAAGCAGTGAATTAATGCTGAAGTACAGATGGAAAGCAGTGAATTAATGCTGAAGTACAAGTGGAATACTTAGCAGTGAATTAATGCTGAAGTACAAGTGGAGAGCAGTGAATTAATGCTGAAGTACAAGTGGAAAGTAGTGAATTAATGCTGAAGTACAAGTGGAGACAGTGAATTAATGCTGAAGTACAAATGGAAAGTTGTGAATTAATGCTGAAGTACAAGTGGAGACAGGGAATTAATGCTGAAGTACAAGTGGAAAGCAGTGAATTAATGCTGAAGTACAAGTGGAAAGCAGTGAATTAATGCTGAAGTACAAGTGGACAGCAGTGAATTAATGCTGAAGTACAAGTGGAAAGCAGTGAATTAATGCTGAAGTACAAGTGGAAAGCAGTGAATTAATGCTGAAGTACAAGTGGAAAGCAGTGAATTAATGCTGAAGTACAAGTGGAGAGCAGTGAATTAATGCTGAAGTACAAATGGAAAACAGGGAATTAATGCTGAAGTACAAGTGGAGAGCAGTGAATTAATGCTGAAGTACAAGTGGAGAGCAGTGAATTAATGCTGAAGTACAAGTGGAAAGCAGTGAATTAATGCTGAAGTACAAGTGGAAAGCAGTGAATTAATGCTGAAGTACAAGTGGAGAGCAGTGAATTAATGCTGAAGTACAAATGGAAAACAGGGAATTAATGCTGAAGTACAAGTGGAGAGCAGTGAATTAATGCTGAAGTACAAGTGGAGAGCAGTGAATTAATGCTGAAGTACAAGTGGAAAGCAGTGAATTAATGCTGAAGTACAAGTGGACAGCAGTGAATTAATGCTGAAGTACAAGTGGAAAGCAGTGAATTAATGCTGAAGTACAAGTGGAAAGCAGTGAATTAATGCTGAAGTACAAGTGGAAAGCAGTGAATTAATGCTGAAGTACAAGTGGAGAGCAGTGAATTAATGCTGAAGTACAAATGGAAAACAGGGAATTAATGCTGAAGTACAAGTGGAGAGCAGTGAATTAATGCTGAAATACAAGTGGAAAGCAGTGAATTAATGCTGAAGTACAAGTGGAAAGCAGTGAATTAATGCTGAAGTACAAGTGGAAAGCAGTGAATTAATGCTGAAGTACAAGTGGAGAGCAGGGAATTAATGCTGAAATACAAGTGGACAGCAGTGAATTAATGCTGAAGTACAAGTGGAAAACAGTGAATTAATGCTGAAATACAAGTGGACAGCAGTGAATTAATGCTGAAGTACAAGTGGAAAGCAGTGAATTAATGCTGAAATACAAGTGGAAAGCAGTGAATTAATGCTGAAGTACAAGTGGAAAGCAGTGAATTAATGCTGAAGTACAAGTGGAAAGCAGTGAATTAATGCTGAAATACAAATGGAAAGCAGTGAATTAATGCTGAAGTACAAGTGGAATACTTAGCAGTGAATTAATGCTGAAGTACAAGTGGAAAGCAGTGAATTAATGCTGAAGTACAAGTGGAAAGCAGTGAATTAATGCTGAAGTACAAGTGGACAGCAGTGAATTAATGCTGAAGTACAAGTGGAAAGCAGTGAATTAATGCTGAAGTACAAGTGGAAAGCAGTGAATTAATGCTGAAGTACAAGTGGAAAGCAGTGAATTAATGCTGAAGTACAAGTGGAGAGCAGTGAATTAATGCTGAAGTACAAGTGGAGAGCAGTGAATTAATGCTGAAGTACAAGTGGAGAGCAGTGAATTAATGCTGAAGTACAAGTGGAGAGCAGTGAATTAATGCTGAAGTACAAGTGGAGAGCAGTGAATTAATGCTGAAGTACAAGTGGACAGCAGTGAATTAATGCTGAAGTACAAATGGAAAGCAGTGAATTAATGCTGAAGTACAGATGGAGAGCAGTGAATTAATGCTGAAGTACAGATGGAGAGCAGTGAATTAATGCTGAAGTACAAATGGAAAGCAGTGAATTAATGCTGAAGTACAAGTGGACAGCAGTGAATTAATGCTGAAGTACAAATGGAAAGCAGTGAATTAATGCTGAAGTACAAGTGGAAAGCAGTGAATTAATGCTGAAGTACAAGTGGAAACAGGGAATTAATGCTGAAATACAAGTGGAAAGCAGTGAATTAATGCTGAAGTACAAGTGGAATACTTAGCAGTGAATTAATGCTGAAGTACAAGTGGAAAGCAGTGAATTAATGCTGAAGTACAAGTGGAAAGCAGTGAATTAATGCTGAAGTACAAGTGGAGACAGGGAATTAATGCTGAAGTACAAGTGGAAAGCAGTGAATTAATGCTGAAGTACAAGTGGAGACAGGGAATTAATGCTGAAGTACAAGTGGAAAGCAGTGAATTAATGCTGAAGTACAAGTGGAAAGCAGTGAATTAATGCTGAAGTACAAGTGGAGAGCAGTGAATTAATGCTGAAGTACAAATGGAAAGTAGTGAATTAATGCTGAAGTACAAGTGGACAGCAGTGAATTAATGCTGAAGTACAAATGGAAAGCAGTGAATTAATGCTGAAGTACAAGTGGACAGCAGTGAATTAATGCTGAAGTACAAATGGAAAGTAGTGAATTAATGCTGAAGTACAAATGGAAAGCAGTGAATTAATGCTGAAGTACAAGTGGACAGCAGTGAATTAATGCTGAAGTACAGATGGAGAGCAGTGAATTAATGCTGAAGTACAAGTGGAGAGCAGTGAATTAATGCTGAAGTACAGATGGAGAGCAGTGAATTAATGCTGAAGTACAAATGGAGAGCAGTGAATTAATGCTGAAGTACAAGTGGAGAGCAGTGAATTAATGCTGAAGTACAAATGGAGAGCAGGGAATTAATGCTGAAGTACAAATGGAAAGCAGTGAATTAATGCTGAAGTACAAGTGGAATACTTAGCAGTGAATTAATGCTGAAGTACAAGTGGAAAGCAGTGAATTAATGCTGAAGTACAAGTGGAAAGCAGTGAATTAATGCTGAAGTACAAGTGGAAAGCAGTGAATTAATGCTGAAGTACAAATGGAGAGCAGTGAATTAATGCTGAAGTACAAATGGAGAGCAGTGAATTAATGCTGAAGTACAAGTGGAGAGCAGTGAATTAATGCTGAAGTACAAATGGAGAGCAGGGAATTAATGCTGAAGTACAAATGGAAAGCAGTGAATTAATGCTGAAGTACAAGTGGAATACTTAGCAGTGAATTAATGCTGAAGTACAAGTGGAAAGCAGTGAATTAATGCTGAAGTACAAGTGGAAAGCAGTGAATTAATGCTGAAGTACAAGTGGAAAGCAGTGAATTAATGCTGAAGTACAAGTGGAAAGCAGTGAATTAATGCTGAAGTACAAGTGGAAAGCAGTGAATTAATGCTGAAGTACAAGTGGAGACAGGGAATTAATGCTGAAGTACAAGTGGAGAGCAGTGAATTAATGCTGAAGTACAAGTGGAAAGCAGTGAATTAATGCTGAAGTACAAGTGGAGACAGGGAATTAATGCTGAAGTACAAGTGGAAAGCAGTGAATTAATGCTGAAGTACAAGTGGAGAGCAGTGAATTAATGCTGAAGTACAAGTGGAGAGCAGTGAATTAATGCTGAAGTATAGATGGAGAGCAGTGAATTAATGCTGAAGTACAAATGGAAAGTAGTGAATTAATGCTGAAATACAAGTGGAAAGCAGTGAATTAATGCTGAAGTACAAGTGGAAAGCAGTGATTTAATGCTGAAATACAAGTGGAAAGCAGTGAATTAATGCTGAAGTACAAGTGGAGAGCAGTGAATTAATGCTGAAGTACAAGTGGAATACTTAGCAGTGAATTAATGCTGAAATACAAGTGGACAGCAGTGAATTAATGCTGAAGTACAAGTGGAAAGCAGTGAATTAATGCTGAAATACAAGTGGAAAGCAGTGAATTAATGCTGAAGTACAAGTGGAAAGCAGTGAATTAATGCTGAAGTACAAGTGGAAAGCAGTGAATTAATGCTGAAATACAAATGGAAAGCAGTGAATTAATGCTGAAGTACAAGTGGAATACTTAGCAGTGAATTAATGCTGAAGTACAAGTGGAAAGCAGTGAATTAATGCTGAAGTACAAGTGGAAAGCAGTGAATTAATGCTGAAGTACAAGTGGACAGCAGTGAATTAATGCTGAAGTACAAGTGGAAAGCAGTGAATTAATGCTGAAGTACAAGTGGAAAGCAGTGAATTAATGCTGAAGTACAAGTGGAAAGCAGTGAATTAATGCTGAAGTACAAGTGGAGAGCAGTGAATTAATGCTGAAGTACAAGTGGAGAGCAGTGAATTAATGCTGAAGTACAAGTGGAGAGCAGTGAATTAATGCTGAAGTACAAGTGGAGAGCAGTGAATTAATGCTGAAGTACAAGTGGAGAGCAGTGAATTAATGCTGAAGTACAAGTGGACAGCAGTGAATTAATGCTGAAGTACAAATGGAAAGCAGTGAATTAATGCTGAAGTACAGATGGAGAGCAGTGAATTAATGCTGAAGTACAGATGGAGAGCAGTGAATTAATGCTGAAGTACAAATGGAAAGCAGTGAATTAATGCTGAAGTACAAGTGGACAGCAGTGAATTAATGCTGAAGTACAAATGGAAACAGGGAATTAATGCTGAAATACAAGTGGAAAGCAGTGAATTAATGCTGAAGTACAAGTGGAATACTTAGCAGTGAATTAATGCTGAAGTACAAGTGGAAAGCAGTGAATTAATGCTGAAGTACAAGTGGAAAGCAGTGAATTAATGCTGAAGTACAAGTGGAGACAGGGAATTAATGCTGAAGTACAAGTGGAAAGCAGTGAATTAATGCTGAAGTACAAGTGGAGACAGGGAATTAATGCTGAAGTACAAGTGGAAAGCAGTGAATTAATGCTGAAGTACAAGTGGAAAGCAGTGAATTAATGCTGAAGTACAAGTGGAGAGCAGTGAATTAATGCTGAAGTACAAATGGAAAGTAGTGAATTAATGCTGAAGTACAAGTGGACAGCAGTGAATTAATGCTGAAGTACAAATGGAAAGCAGTGAATTAATGCTGAAGTACAAGTGGACAGCAGTGAATTAATGCTGAAGTACAAATGGAAAGTAGTGAATTAATGCTGAAGTACAAATGGAAAGCAGTGAATTAATGCTGAAGTACAAGTGGACAGCAGTGAATTAATGCTGAAGTACAGATGGAGAGCAGTGAATTAATGCTGAAGTACAAGTGGAGAGCAGTGAATTAATGCTGAAGTACAGATGGAGAGCAGT
This sequence comes from Theodoxus fluviatilis, assembly GCA_034096865.1. NCBI lineage: Eukaryota > Metazoa > Mollusca > Gastropoda > Cycloneritida > Neritidae > Theodoxus > Theodoxus fluviatilis. Next base: position 36,457 of record JAWQFJ010009101.1, on the reverse strand, counting down.
GAATTAATGCTGAAGTACAAATGGAGAGCAGTGAATTAATGCTGAAGTACAAGTGGAGAGCAGTGAATTAATGCTGAAGTACAAATGGAGAGCAGGGAATTAATGCTGAAGTACAAATGGAAAGCAGTGAATTAATGCTGAAGTACAAGTGGAATACTTAGCAGTGAATTAATGCTGAAGTACAAGTGGAAAGCAGTGAATTAATGCTGAAGTACAAGTGGAAAGCAGTGAATTAATGCTGAAGTACAAGTGGAAAGCAGTGAATTAATGCTGAAGTACAAGTGGAAAGCAGTGAATTAATGCTGAAGTACAAATGGAGAGCAGTGAATTAATGCTGAAGTACAAATGGAGAGCAGTGAATTAATGCTGAAGTACAAGTGGAGAGCAGTGAATTAATGCTGAAGTACAAATGGAGAGCAGGGAATTAATGCTGAAGTACAAATGGAAAGCAGTGAATTAATGCTGAAGTACAAGTGGAATACTTAGCAGTGAATTAATGCTGAAGTACAAGTGGAAAGCAGTGAATTAATGCTGAAGTACAAGTGGAAAGCAGTGAATTAATGCTGAAGTACAAGTGGAAAGCAGTGAATTAATGCTGAAGTACAAGTGGAAAGCAGTGAATTAATGCTGAAGTACAAGTGGAAAGCAGTGAATTAATGCTGAAGTACAAGTGGAGACAGGGAATTAATGCTGAAGTACAAGTGGAGAGCAGTGAATTAATGCTGAAGTACAAGTGGAAAGCAGTGAATTAATGCTGAAGTACAAGTGGAGACAGGGAATTAATGCTGAAGTACAAGTGGAAAGCAGTGAATTAATGCTGAAGTACAAGTGGAGAGCAGTGAATTAATGCTGAAGTACAAGTGGAGAGCAGTGAATTAATGCTGAAGTATAGATGGAGAGCAGTGAATTAATGCTGAAGTACAAATGGAAAGTAGTGAATTAATGCTGAAATACAAGTGGAAAGCAGTGAATTAATGCTGAAGTACAAGTGGAAAGCAGTGAATTAATGCTGAAATACAAGTGGAAAGCAGTGAATTAATGCTGAAGTACAAGTGGAGAGCAGTGAATTAATGCTGAAGTACAAGTGGAATACTTAGCAGTGAATTAATGCTGAAGTACAAATGGAAAGCAGTGAATTAATGCTGAAGTACAGATGGAGAGCAGTGAATTAATGCTGAAGTACAGATGGAGAGCAGTGAATTAATGCTGAAGTACAAATGGAAAGCAGTGAATTAATGCTGAAGTACAAGTGGACAGCAGTGAATTAATGCTGAAGTACAAATGGAAAGCAGTGAATTAATGCTGAAGTACAAGTGGAAAGCAGTGAATTAATGCTGAAGTACAAGTGGAAACAGGGAATTAATGCTGAAATACAAGTGGAAAGCAGTGAATTAATGCTGAAGTACAAGTGGAATACTTAGCAGTGAATTAATGCTGAAGTACAAGTGGAAAGCAGTGAATTAATGCTGAAGTACAAGTGGAAAGCAGTGAATTAATGCTGAAGTACAAGTGGAAAGCAGTGAATTAATGCTGAAGTACAAGTGGAAAGCAGTGAATTAATGCTGAAGTACAAGTGGAGACAGGGAATTAATGCTGAAGTACAAGTGGAAAGCAGTGAATTAATGCTGAAGTACAAGTGGAAAGCAGTGAATTAATGCTGAAGTACAAGTGGAGAGCAGTGAATTAATGCTGAAGTACAAATGGAAAGTAGTGAATTAATGCTGAAGTACAAGTGGACAGCAGTGAATTAATGCTGAATTACAAATGGAAAGCAGTGAATTAATGCTGAAGTACAAGTGGACAGCAGTGAATTAATGCTGAAGTACAGATGGAGAGCAGTGAATTAATGCTGAAGTACAAATGGAAAGCAATGAATTAATGCTGAAGTACAAGTGGACAGCAGTGAATTAATGCTGAAGTACAGATGGAGAGCAGTGAATTAATGCTGAAGTACAAGTGGAGAGCAGTGAATTAATGCTGAAGTACAGATGGAGAGCAGTGAATTAATGCTGAAGTACAAATGGAGAGCAGTGAATTAATGCTGAAGTACAAGTGGAGAGCAGTGAATTAATGCTGAAGTACAAATGGAGAGCAGGGAATTAATGCTGAAGTACAAATGGAAAGCAGTGAATTAATGCTGAAGTACAAGTGGAATACTTAGCAGTGAATTAATGCTGAAGTACAAGTGGAAAGCAGTGAATTAATGCTGAAGTACAAGTGGAAAGCAGTGAATTAATGCTGAAGTACAAGTGGAAAGCAGTGAATTAATGCTGAAGTACAAGTGGAAAGCAGTGAATTAATGCTGAAGTACAAATGGAGAGCAGTGAATTAATGCTGAAGTACAAATGGAGAGCAGTGAATTAATGCTGAAGTACAAGTGGAGAGCAGTGAATTAATGCTGAAGTACAAATGGAGAGCAGGGAATTAATGCTGAAGTACAAATGGAAAGCAGTGAATTAATGCTGAAGTACAAGTGGAATACTTAGCAGTGAATTAATGCTGAAGTACAAGTGGAGAGCAGTGAATTAATGCTGAAGTACAAGTGGAAAGCAGTGAATTAATGCTGAAGTACAAGTGGAAAGCAGTGAATTAATGCTGAAGTACAAGTGGAAAGCAGTGAATTAATGCTGAAGTACAAGTGGAGACAGGGAATTAATGCTGAAGTACAAGTGGAGAGCAGTGAATTAATGCTGAAGTACAAGTGGAAAGCAGTGAATTAATGCTGAAGTACAAGTGGAGACAGGGAATTAATGCTGAAGTACAAGTGGAAAGCAGTGAATTAATGCTGAAGTACAAGTGGAGAGCAGTGAATTAATGCTGAAGTACAAGTGGAGAGCAGTGAATTAATGCTGAAGTACAGATGGAGAGCAGTGAATTAATGCTGAAGTACAAATGGAAAGTAGTGAATTAATGCTGAAATACAAGTGGAAAGCAGTGAATTAATGCTGAAGTACAAGTGGAAAGCAGTGAATTAATGCTGAAATACAAGTGGAAAGCAGTGAATTAATGCTGAAGTACAAGTGGAGAGCAGTGAATTAATGCTGAAGTACAAGTGGAATACTTAGCAGTGAATTAATGCTGAAGTACAAGACTTGGAAAGCAGTGAATTAATGCTGAAGTACAAGTGGAAAGCAGTGAATTAATGCTGAAGTACAAGTGGAGAGCAGTGAATTAATGCTGAAGTACAAATGGAAAGCAGTGAATTAATGCTGAAGTACTAATGGAAAGCAGTGAATTAATGCTGAAGTACAAGTGGAGAGCAGTGAATTAATGCTGAAGTACAAATGGAGAGCAGTGAATTAATGCTGAAGTACAGATGGAGAGCAGTGAATTAATGCTGAAGTACAAGTGGAAACAGGGAATTAATGCTGAAGTACAAGTGGAGAGCAGTGAATTAATGCTGAAGTACAAATGGAAAGCAGTGAATTAATGCTGAAGTACAAATGGAAAGCAGTGAATTAATGCTGAAGTACAAGTGGAAAGCAGTGAATTAATGCTGAAGTACAAGTGGAGAGCAGTGAATTAATGCTGAAGTACAAATGGAGAGCAGTGAATTAATGCTGAAGTACAAGTGGAGAGCAGTGAATTAATGCTGAAATACAAGTGGAGAGCAGTGAATTAATGCTGAAGTACAAGTGGAGAGCAGTGAATTAATGCTGAAGTACAGATGGAGAGCAGTGAATTAATGCTGAAGTACAGATGGAGAGCAGTGAATTAATGCTGAAGTACAGATGGAGAGCAGTGAATTAATGCTGAAGTACAGATGGAGAGCAGTGAATTAATGCTGAAGTACAGATGGAGAGCAGTGAATTAATGCTGAAGTACAAGTGGAGAGCAGTGAATTAATGCTGAAGTACAAGTGGAGAGCAGTGAATTAATGCTGAAGTACAAGTGGAGAGCAGTGAATTAATGCTGAAGTACAGATGGAGAGCAGTGAATTAATGCTGAAGTACAGATGGAGAGCAGTGAATTAATGCTGAAGTACAAGTGGAGAGCAGTGAATTAATGCTGAAGTACAAGTGGAGAGCAGTGAATTAATGCTGAAATACAAGTGGAGAGCAGTGAATTAATGCTGAAGTACAAGTGGAAAGCAGTGAATTAATGCTGAAGTACAAGTGGAGAGCAGTGAATTAATGCTGAAGTACAAGTGGAGAGCAGTGAATTAATGCTAAAATACAAGTGGAGAGCAGTGAATTAATGCTGAAGTACAAGTGGAGAGCAGTGAATTAATGCTAAAATACAAGTGGAGAGCAGTGAATTAATGCTGAAGTACAAGTGGAGAGCAGTGAATTAATGCTGAAGTACAAGTGGAGAGCAGTGAATTAATGCTGAAGTACAAGTGGACAGCAGTGAATTAATGCTGAAATACAAGTGGAAAGCAGTGAATTTATGCTGAAATACAAGTGGAGAGCAGGGAATTAATGCTGAAATACAAGTGGAAAGCAGTGAATTAATGCTGAAGTACAAGTGGAAAGCAGTGAATTAATGCTGAAATACAAGTGGAGAGCAGTGAATTAATGCTGAAGTACAGATGGAGAGCAGTGAATTAATGCTGAAGTACAAGTGGAGAGCAGTGAATTAATGCTGAAGTACAAGTGGAGAGCAGTGAATTAATGCTGAAATACAAGTGGAGAGCAGTGAATTAATGCTGAAGTACAGATGGAGAGCAGTGAATTAATGCTGAAGTACAGATGGAGAGCAGTGAATTAATGCTGAAGTACAAGTGGAGAGCAGTGAATTAATGCTGAAATACAAGTGGAGAGCAGTGAATTAATGCTGAAGTACAGATGGAGAGCAGTGAATTAATGCTGAAGTACAGATGGAGAGCAGTGAATTAATGCTGAAGTACAAGTGGAGAGCAGTGAATTAATGCTGAAGTACAAGTGGAGAGCAGTGAATTAATGCTGAAGTACAAGTGGAGAGCAGTGAATTAATGCTGAAATACAAGTGGAGAGCAGTGAATTAATGCTGAAGTACAGATGGAGAGCAGTGAATTAATGCTGAAGTACAGATGGAGAGCAGTGAATTAATGCTGAAGTACAAGTGGAGAGCAGTGAATTAATGCTGAAATACAAGTGGAGAGCAGTGAATTAATGCTGAAGTACAAGTGGAGAGCAGTGAATTAATGCTGAAGTACAAATGGAAAGCGATTCATGAATACACAAAAAAGAGACGAAAAGCAACGAATGAATGAATATGCTAAGAAAGATGGAAGTCGGTGAATATACCTGTATTAGGAAAGCACACACAGATGGAAAGAGATTAACGAAGAAGGAAAACATAGTTCAAAGCACAGATTGAAGTTGAAGGGCTGAAGCAGACACATTTCAAGAAGGGTAATGTTGGGGAGGAAAGTGGGTAAAGTTGGGTGTAGCATTGAAGTAGATCATTGAAGTTGTGCTCTACAACCCAAGGCATATCTGTTATAATGAATAATGGTAATGATGATTGCAATAGATTTGTTCACTAATGATGTACAGCCCTGTACATATTTTTGGTTCGACTTATTATGGGCATGTATCTGTCTATTTTCTAACTTTTAACATTTGCACTGCTGATTGCTTCTCAATTTGTTGATGTGAGGAAATGAAGGAAGCTTTTATTTTTTTAAAGCTATTTCTCCCGTTTTTCTTGACTGCATGAGCTTATATATTTTATCTTTAATGAAAAGAACAGCTATGAACAAGTAGAAGCTGGTGTCTGTAATGGCATACCCTGAGGTCTGTCTTGCTGATCTGCCTAGCCCTTTTATCCCCCAGAAAATGTCATTTTTGACTCACATGCGAAGCAAAAGTGAGTCTATGTACTGAGCCGTGTCGTCCGTCCGTCCGTCCGGGCGTCCGGGCGTAAAAAACTTAAACGTTGGATTTTTCTCGGAGACTATTAAGTCTATCAACACCAAATGTGGCATGATGGTGTATGATGACAAGGCCTCAAAAAACATACATAGTGACTTGACCTTGCTTCAAGGTCAAGGTCACAGGAGCAATAAATGTGGTCTCAAAAACAGTCATTTTTCACATTTTCCCAATTTTCTCCCACGTTATTGAGAATGGCGACCTTAGCTACAAGTGGTATATAGGTCAAAGCAAGCCCTATCTTTTGATACCAGTTTGGTTGACCTTGCTTCAAGGTCAAGGTCACAGAAGCTCTTCAAAGTTGGATTGTATACATATTTTGAAGTGACCTTGACCCTGAACTATGGAAGATAACTGTTTCAAACTTAATAATTATGTGGGGCACATGTTATACTTTTATCATGCGACACATTTGTTCACATATCATCAAGGTCAAGGTCACTTTGACCCTTATGAAATGTGACCAAAATGGGGTAGTGAACCACTAAAAGTTACTATATCTCATGGTAGAAAGTGCCAATAAGCACCATTGTGCTTCCTATGTCTTGAATTAACAGCTTTGTGTTGCATGACCTTGGATGACCTTGACCTTGGGTCAAGGTCATATGTATTTTGATAGGAAAAATGTGTAAAGCATTTCTTTGTGTATGATGTCATTGGTAGGTTTAGTTGTTTGACCTTGACCTTGAAGGTCACCTGAAGGTCAAGGTCATATAAAGGTCAAGATCAAGCATGTGAGTCATATGGGCTTTGCCCTTGTTGTTCTGTTTGGTTTTCAGACCAAACATGAAGACACCTGCCATGTTGATGTGATCCTACTTGTGTGCTATTGGTCTTCATTCAATAGTGCAATCAAATGCTGCAAGCTCTTGTCACACAGAGGACTTTATTCCTTCAGGATCGAAAGCTGCAAGCTCTTGTCACACAGAGGACTTTATTCCTTCAGGATCGAAAGCTGTAACCTCTTGTCACAGAGGACTTTATTCCTTCAAGATCGAAAGCTGTAACCTCTTGTCACACAGAGGACTTTATTCCTTCAGGATCGAAAGCTGTAACCTCTTGTCACACAGAGGACTTTATTCCTTCAGGATCGAAAGCTGCAAGCTCTTGTCACACAGAGGACTTTATTCCTTCAGGATCGAAAGCTGTAACCTCTTGTCACACAGAGGACTTTATTCCTTCAGGATCGAAAGCTGTAACCTCTTGTCACACAGAGGACTTTATTCCCTCAAGATCGAAAGCTGTAACCTCTTGTCACACAGAGGACTTTATTCCTTCAGGATCGAATGCTGCAAGCTCTTGTCACACAGAGGACTTTATTCCTTCAGGATCGAAAGCTGTAACCTCTTGTCACACAGAGGACTTTATTCCTTCAGGATCGAAAGCTGTAACCTCTTGTCACACAGAGGACTTTATTCCTTCAGGATCGAAAGCTGTAACCTCTTGTCACACAGAGGACTTTATTCCTTCAAGATCAAAAGCTGTAACCTCTTGTCACACAGAGGACTTTATTCCCTCAAGATCGAAAGCTGTAACCTCTTGTCACACAGAGGACTTTATTCCTTCAGGATCAAAAGCTGTAACCTCTTGTCACACAGAGGACTTTATTCCTTCAGGATCGAAAGCTGTAACCTCTTGTCACACAGAGGACTTTATTCCTTCAGGATCGAAAGCTGTAACCTCTTGTCACACAGAGAACTTTATTCCTTCAGGATCGAAAGCTGAAAGAGGAGAAGAAGCTCAGGAAGGAGCTGGAGCAGAAGGCAGAGGAGGAGGAAGTGGAGCATAATCATGGGGACTATGATGGCTGTGCACTGGATTCCATTCGATCTGACAAGCACAAAAACAACCTGCCTGGGGATGCTACCCACACTAACAACAGTAGCAAGTAAGAGTCAAAGTTGAAAAAAACAGAAGTCAGCAATGGTGGGGGTGGGAAGACTATGATGGTTGTGCCATGTCTACTGTCCCCCTGTTACATTCATGACAAGCTTTTTTTCTCTGCTTACATCACATTCCAGGATGGACGAGACAAATGTTTTGTTGTTGTATTTTCTAAGAGTGATGCATTATTTGTCAGAGAGTGCATATCAATTTCATGTGAAGTCTTGTTTGAGTAGAAGTCACACATGTCTCTACTAAACATACATCTAAAATGATGATTTAAGATAGAAATTTTGATTCAAAAGTGGAAATGTCATTGGTTCCAAACATGTAGGTGAGGCATGGGTAGGCAGGCACAGGAAAGGGAGGAGGAAAGAAGAGAAGAGGGAAAATAAAGTGACCTGGAGAAGAGGAGGCTGGGAAAGTTCTATCATTCTCATCCAAACCAAACTTTGTACATGCAACCGTGGCTCACCAAGGTGTCCAGAAAGGGGGAGTTATCTAAGATGGACTTTGCTGTGAGTGTGTGTGTGTGTGTGTGTGTGTGTGTGTGTGTGTGTGTGTGCATATACTTTGATCACACTACTCCAATTCCAGGTACTCAGAGACACTGAACAGGGGGGGATCTCTGTCTGGCAATGGGGCCAAGTTCAGGCTGCCCCCCCTCATTTCCCTAACTGGGGAAGTGCAGGAAGAGCGGAAGAAAAAGAAAAAAAAGAAACGAAGGCCCAACTTGGAGGAGTTTGAGGATGACGGCGAGCTTCTCTCTACCTCTGTTGGCAACAAGAGTCTGAGCTCCTTGTCTCGTGTGCAACTTGATGGCACTGTGCTGGCCGGACAGGTAGGGCTGTAGCATGCTTCATATTGAGAGGTGTTGGAATGCATCAGTATGTTAGTATGCATAGGTGTGTATACTGTTAATATGCATTACAGTGTCACGACGTTAGTATGCATCAGTGTTAGTGTGTTTGGTGTTTATTAGTGTAAGCATGATGTTGGTGTGTGTCAAAGTTAGTACTGAAAATCTCTATAAGCTACACCTTTTTTCCATCAGTGTGACCCTCTGCACCTTATATTCAGGTGTGTCTTATGCATGGAAAATTCCACATGAGGCTCTAGCTGCTTCTTATTATGCTCCATTTAATGTTTATTTTTAAAGAAAATCTATTTTGTAATTATTTTCTAAAGTTAAAAAAAAGTTTGTGAGCAAATCTGAACATAACATTTTCATGACAAATTTATTATGTTCAAAATTGGGGGGAAAATGAAGAGAGGTTATTTGTAGATTCAGCTGGAACTGCAAGGTCTCCAACAGCAAATCTGAGAGTGGGCGCACAACTAATGTTCAAGTTGGAAATCTAATGTCTTCATCAGAACAATAATATCAGCTCCTTGGTTTGAGAACAGAAATAGCTCTGCATGTCGATACATGTAAACTGAAGCAACAAGTGTGGAGTGTTTGACAGTTTAGTTTTGTTTCTTACTAAAGTTGACAGTCATTTTATATCAATGCAATTAGCAGACTGGGCAATATTTTGCTTTTGAACCTACACATTTAGATTTCACTATATTTGTCTTAATATCTGGGAAGCATTTGTGAGAGAATCTACTTGTCATTGTTTTATGACCAATTTTTGCTGCTTTAATATGGTAGGACGAGGAAATCAAGATCTGAGGCATGTCATTGGCACATTCACTTGGACTTGTGTGATTGCTAACACTTTAACAAAGTTAGGGATAAGAACGAATATTACAGTGCAACATCTGAGACATCGTTGTCATTAATAATGATATTAGCTTATTATTTTTCAAACAGAAATCCTACCCTACATCTGCATGCATGCAATGAGGTCATAACTTTAATGTTTGACAGTTTAGTTTACTATCCAACATTGATATCAATCACAATAGCTCATGATATTGTAACGTCCGTGATCCTAGTTTTCGCGGCCCTCTTCTCCTATTTGCAGGTTCATTCTTCCCTATGTAAGAAGGAGTTCCCATTTATGTGCTATGTTTCTTGTCATGCTGACAAGTGTCATGTACTGGATTGACATTTGTTTCATTTTGTTTTCAATTAGTGTTATTGTATTTCCCTGCCCATGTGTCTTATGTATGTCTTCCCTATTAATTTGCCCAATTTTATTTGTGACTGGTATGACAGTGTGGTAGACAGGATTATCATAGAAATCGATTACTCCATTACCTACATGAAGGTTAATATCCGCACATGGTTTTCAAAACACAAGCAACACATGCATGATGGACATAATCCCAGAAGGAACTAAAAAAAAATATCGAAAGAGAAGCTTGTCTGCATGTGGCAGGAAAGGCAGAAAAAAGCAGTTGAAATTGTACTTAATGACTGCTACAAAGCACCCTCAACTAGCTGCAAGGTTGACCTGGCAACTGTCTATGAACATTTCCAAACAGAGTATTTGCGAAACCCAGAAAACACTCCTATCCAACCACGGAGACATGGCATAGATGATAGAAATACCTCCACCAGAGTGGACCCCTCCAGAGCTCACATTCACCTTGCAAGAGACAGCTGACACAATCAGCGCACTACCATCACGTAGTGCACCAGGCCCAGATGGTGTTACATATGAGTTCATGAAGCAAAACAAACAAGCACTCACCCCAGTTATTACACAGATCATGAACATCTGTGCAACCGACAAACACATGCCAAAGGACTGAAAACATGCAAACATCACTCTGGTCCAGAAGAAAAATGGTGACCCAAGTCAAGTCGAGGACTGGCTTCCAATTCCCCTCCTGTGCACGAGCTACAAGCTGTACATAAAGATGATCCAACAAAAAATTATGCCATGGATAGTTGAGACAGGCAGGCTTTCAAGTAGCCGTGTGATGGGTTCCAGGAGCATGTTTTTACTCTCAAGTCATGGACCTCCTCCACCAGTCTTCAAAAATGTATTTCTTTCATTGACATCAAGGATGATTTCAGCAGACCACCGACTGATAATTCAAGAGCTTGAACAGATGGGGTACCCCAATCAGGTGATCGGCATCATGAGTGACATATATACAGACTCCACGTTCCAGGTGAAATCAGCAGAGGATCTTACCAACACTGTGACAAGATTGAAAGGAAATATACAAGGATGTCCCCAGTCAGTGATACTTTTTTAACAGGGATGGATCGAGTGAGACTACACAGTGCCTCACGTCCTGAACCCAGTCCAGGGATACGTGGATGATGCCATTCTGGTCTCAGAGCACAAGGATGAAATCAAAGCAGCTGCAAGAAAGACTGAAGACTTCATGGAACATGACGGTATGCAAATTAAACATAGAAAATGTGCCTTGATGCATGGTCTCCGCAATGGACACAACTGGTACAAGAATGATGCCACATTGTCCACGGTGCTGACCCTATAAAGCTCTAGGATTCCTAGGCTAGGCAGAACACAAGCCTATTGATACCTAGGATGCAACACAGATCTAAGTTCGAAAAGAGAAAAGACAGCTGGAAGAAATCATCAATGAACTTAAGGAGATGCTGGAAAAGATAGACAGGTTGCCTCTCCCCATCAGGGCCAAACTGCAAACAGCCAACACCATGGCAGTATCAAAACTCCATTCATTCTTCCCTAACATCACATTCACAGTGAAAGCGCTCGACAGCCTAGAAGATGCCTTAGTCAGCAACATCAGATCGTGACTCATCAACTTGATCATTATGTTTGCACCATGTAGCAATGGAGGCCTTGTAGTTCTCACCCCTTGCATAATGCACCACGCAAAAAAGCTGTCGTTCTTTCTCAGCATGCTGAACAATAACGATGACCAAACATGAGCCACTGCACACAGTTTGCTGCAGCTCCATTTGACCAAGCAAAAATGCAAATGCGAGGAAAATACGGATGAAAACAACTTTGCTGGTACAAGTACAAGCTTGTCAAGGAATTCAAAGTGAACTGGCAGCAATCCCGCTGGATTCATCTAAATGACCTTTGCGCCAGGCTGAATGTGAAGCTACAGCTGAGAGATGGCAACTACGTGCTCTGCGCAGAGGTTGACGAAGAAATAGAAGTCTGCCTTAACAACATGACGATAGCATTTACTAGCTTCAATAACCAGCAAATAGACCAGTGTATGGAACAATGGAATTCAAAGGAGTCACAGGGGAAAATCACACAAGCATGAAACATTATCATCATGCCATCTAAACAACCTGAAACTGAATGAAAAACTGTCAATGTTTGTGACAAAGGCAAGACTGCAGCTCGCAGAATGTAACACCCTGCTGCACACCTACTACCCTTCAATCCACTCCAAAGAATGTGGCATGTGTGGCTTTGCGTCAGAGACAATCAGCCACATCCTCAATGGCTGCCGAGAGAGGATGCAATCCAGAAACTACATGACAGGGTGGTAGAGATTGTGCATAGAGCTTGTTGGTGAGGTCAACCTCTGTGCTGCATTTCTCACCAACCAGATTGTGACCCAGACCCGCCTCACAAACAGCAGCCTCCTGTTCAATGCAGTGCGCCACCAAGCCAGACCTGTATGTGGTTGACCAAGAAAGTGGTTCATGCACAATAGTAAAGATCTCAATCCCATTCAAGTTTATTACGAAGTTTAACATTTTTCTTTCGGATGAAAACGTTATTCTGTAATGCACGAAAGTTATCTGCCCCAGGAGACGTCACTGGATGGCAGACAATCCTTACACAGCATGAAGTAACTCCTACTGCACTAAGTGTGCATAACATTAACACCACTCGCAAAAGCTGTCGTTTTGGAATGGACAGTAACTGCAGTTACATATGCTGCTAAAGGGACTGCAGTTTGGGGAAATCTTGGTCAAAAAGTCATTAAAATGTTAAGGTTTGACGGTCGCAAGTAGTATTTTGAAGGAAGTCATTTAAGAGAGGTCACTTTGATAGGAAAATACATCCGTAAAATTTTTCAAGTCCTAATCGAGAGGAAGTCATTTAAGAGAGGGTCATAATATAGAGGTTTTACTGTATAGGATGTGCCAAGCTAAGGTGCTGTGCCAGGCTTTTTTTTTGTTGCGCCTGGCTGTGGGATGTGGCAGGCTCTGGGGTTGTGCCAGGCTAAGGGATATGCCAGGCTGTGGTGCTGTGCCAGGCTGTGGAATGTGCCAGGTTGTGGTGCTCTGCCAGGTTATGGTGCTCTGCCACTGGTTTTGGGATGCCAGGCTGTGGTGCTGTGCCAGGCTACAGGGTGTGATAGGCTGTGGTGCTGTGCCAGGCTATGGGATATGCCAGGCTGTGGGATATGCCAGGCTGTGGGATATGCCAGGCTGTGGGATATGCCAGGCTGTGGGATATGCCAGGCTGTGGGATATGCCAGGCTGTGGTGCTGTCCTATGCTGTGGTGCTGTGCCAGGCTGCAGGATGTGCCAGGCTGTGGTGCTGTCCTATGCTGTGGTGCTGTGCCAGACTGCAGGATGTGCCAGGCTGTGGTGCTGTGCCAGGCTGCAGGATGTGCCAGGCTGTGGTGCTGTCCTATGCTGTGGTGCTGTGCCAGACTATGGGATGTGCCAGGCAGTGGTACTGTTTCCAGAGTATGGGATATGCCAGGCTGTGGGATATGCCAGGCTGTGGTGCTGTGCCAGACTATGGGTTGTGCCACCTGTGGTGCTGTGCCAGGCTATGATGCTGTGCTAGGCTATTATGCCCGGCCAGGCTATGGGATGTGCCAGGCTGTGGGATATGCCAGGCTGTGGTGCTGTCCTACGCTGTACTTCTGTTTCCAGGCTATGGGATATGCCAGGCTGTGGTGCTATGCCAGGCTATGGGATGTGCCAGGCTGTGGTGCGGTTTCCAGGCTATTGGATATGCCAGGCTGTGGTGCTGTTTTCATCCTGTGGGATGTGCCAGGCTATCATGCTGTGCCAGGCTGTGGGATGTGCCAGGCTGTGGGATGTGCCAGGCTGTGGAATGTGCCAGGCTGTGGGATGTGCCAGGCTGTGGGATGTGCCAGGCTATGGGATGTGCCAGGCTATGCGATGTGCCAGGCTATGGGACATGCCAGGCTGTGCGATGTGCCAGGCTATGGGATGTGCCAGGCTATGCGATGTGCCAGGCTGTGGGATGTGCCAGGCTATGGGATATGCCAGGCTGTGGGATGATGCCAGGCTGTGGGATGTGCCAGGCTATGCGATGTGCCAGGCTATGGGATATGCCAGGCTGTGGGATATGCCAGGCTGTGGGATATGCCAGGCTGTGGGATGTGCCAGGCTATGCGATGTGCCAGGCTATGCGATGTGCCAGGCTGTGGGACATGCCAGGCTGTGCGATGTGCCAGGCTATGGGATGATGCCAGGCTATGCGATGTGCCAGGCTATGGGATATGCCAGGCTATGCGATGTGCCAGGCTGTGGGATATGCCAGGCTATGGGATGTGCCAGGCTGTGGGATATGCCAGGCTATAGGATATGCCAGGCTATGGGATGTGCCAGGCTGTGGGATATGCCAGGCTATGGGATGTGCCAGGCTATGGGATATGCCAGGCTATGCGATGTGCCAGGCTGTGGGATGTGCCAGGCTGTGGGATATGCCAGGCTATGGGATATGCCAGGCTATGCGATGTGCCAGGCTGTGGGATATGCCAGGCTATGGGATGTGCCAGGCTGTGGGATGTGCCAGGCTGTGCGATGTGCCAGGCTATGGGATGTGCCAGGCTATGGGATGATGCCAGGCTGTGGGATGTGCCAGGCTGTGGGATGTGCCAGGCTATGCGATGTGCCAGGCTGTGCGATGTGCCAGGCTATGGGATGTGCCAGGCTATGGGATGTGCCAGGCTATGGGATGATGCCAGGCTATGCGCTGTGCCAGGCTGTGCGATGTGCCAGGCTATGCGATGTGCCAGGCTGTGGGATGTGCCAGGCTATGGGATGTGCCAGGCTGTGGGATATGCCAGGCTATGGGATGTGCCAGGCTGTGGGATATGCCAGGCTATAGGATGTGCCAGGCTGTGCGATGTGCCAGGCTATGGGATGTGCCAGGCTGTGGGTTGTGCCAGGCTGTGCGATGTGCCAGGCTATGGGATATGCCAGGCTGTGGGATGTGCCAGGCTATGGGATGTGCCAGGCTGTGGGATGTGCCAGGCTGTGGGATGATGCCAGGCTATGGGATGATGCCAGGCTATGGGATGATGCCAGGCTATGGGACATGCCAGGCTGTGGGATGTGCCAGGCTGTGGGATGTGCCAGGCTGTGGGATGTGCCAGGCTGTGGGATGTGCCAGGCTATGGGATGATGCCAGGCTATGGGACATGCCAGGCTGTGGGATGTGCCAGGCTGTGGGATGTGCCAGGCTGTGGGATATGCCAGGCTATGGGATGATGCCAGGCTGTGGGATGTGCCAGGCTGTGGGATATGCCAGGCTATGGGATATGCCAGGCTATGGGATGATGCCAGGCTATGGGATGATGCCAGGCTGTGGGATGTGCCAGGCTGTGGGATGATGCCAGGCTATGGGATGTGCCAGGCTGTGGGATGATGCCAGGCTGTGGGATATGCCAGGCTATGGGATGATGCCAGGCTATGCGATGTGCCAGGCTGTGGGATGATGCCAGGCTATGCGATGTGCCAGGCTATGGGATGATGCCAGGCTGTGCGATGTGCCAGGCTATGGGATGATGCCAGGCTATGGGATATGCCAGGCTGTGGGATGATGCCAGGCTGTGGGATATGCCAGGCTATGGGATGATGCCAGGCTATGCGATGTGCCAGGCTGTGGGATGATGCCAGGCTATGGGATGATGCCAGGCTGTGGGATGTGCCAGGCTGTGGGATATGCCAGGCTGTGGGATGTGCCAGGCTGTGGGATGTGCCAGGCTGTGGGATGATGCCAGGCTATGGGATATGCCAGGCTATGGGATGATGCCAGGCTATGGGATATGCCAGGCTATGGGATGATGCCAGGCTATGGGATATGCCAGGCTATGCGATGTGCCAGGCTGTGCGATGTGCCAGGCTATGGGATGATGCCAGGCTATGGGATATGCCAGGCTATGGGATGATGCCAGGCTATGGGATATGCCAGGCTATGGGATGATGCCAGGCTATGGGATATGCCAGGCTGTGGGATGATGCCAGGCTATGGGATATGCCAGGCTATGGGATGTGCCAGGCTATGGGATGTGCCAGGCTATGCGATGTGCCAGGCTATGCGATGTGCCAGGCTATGGGATGTGCCAGGCTATGGGATGATGCCAGGCTGTGCGATGTGCCAGGCTGTGGGATGTTGCCAGGCTGTGGGATGTGCCAGGCTATGGGATGATGCCAGGCTGTGGGATGTGCCAGGCTATGGGATGTGCCAGGCTATGCGATGTGCCAGGCTATGCGATGTGCCAGGCTATGCGATGTGCCAGGCTATGCGATATGCCAGGCTATGGGATGTGCCAGGCTGTGGGATGATGCCAGGCTGTGGGATGTGCCAGGCTATGCGATGTGCCAGGCTATGCGATATGCCAGGCTATGGGATGTGCCAGGCTATGGGATATGCCAGGCTATGCGATGTGCCAGGCTATGGGATGATGCCAGGCTGTGGGATATGCCAGGCTATGGGATATGCCAGGCTGTGGGATGTGCCAGGCTATGCGATGTGCCAGGCTATGGGATGATGCCAGGCTATGGGATGTGCCAGGCTATGGGATGTGCCAGGCTGTGGGATGTGCCAGGCTGTGGGATATGCCAGGCTATGGGATGATGCCAGGCTGTGGGATGTGCCAGGCTATGGGATGTGCCAGGCTATGGGATATGCCAGGCTATGGGATATGCCAGGCTGTGGGATGTGCCAGGCTATGGGATGTGCCAGGCTATGGGATGATGCCAGGCTGTGGGATGATGCCAGGCTGTGGGATGTGCCAGGCTATGGGATATGCCAGGCTGTGGGATATGCCAGGCTGTGGGATGTGCCAGGCTGTGGGATGTGCCAGGCTATGGGATATGCCAGGCTGTGGGATATGCCAGGCTGTGGGATGTGCCAGGCTGTGGGATATGCCAGGCTATAGGATGTGCCAGGCTGTGGGATGTGCCAGGCTGTGGGATGTGCCAGGCTGTGGGATGTGCCAGGCTATGGGATGATGCCAGGCTATGGGACATGCCAGGCTGTGGGATGTGCCAGGCTGTGGGATGTGAGAGCTAGTGATGAATCATGGATCTAACTGTTTGATTCAGAAACTTAGTGCCAGTAAACGTTTGGGCTTTTCCAGGAGAACTTCCCCCAACAGTCAAGCACCAAACCACAGGCAAAGAAACATGACACCATTTTTCCAGAATCCAGTTTGGAAGGTTATGGATGAGAGGCTGCATTGAGCATGCTGGAGAGTACTTTGTGAAGCTCTAAGCTTCACAGCGCTGTAGTCCGTCTGAGTTTGATCTGTTATTGCAAAACTTCCTACGTGACCATTGTATGTGTTGGTGTGTGTTTGCATCAATATAAGTATGTGTTGGTGAGTGTGTCAGTATTAATATTTGTTGTTGTGTATCAGTGTACGTAAACATTGTGTGTGTGTGTGTGTGTGTGTGTGTGTGTGTGTGTGTGTGTGTGTGAGAGTATTACTATGTGTTGTTGTGTATCAGTGTAAGTAAACAGTGTGTGTGTGTGTGTGTGTGTGTGTGTGTGTGTGTGTGTGTGTGTGTGTGTGTTTGCTGTTTGTGAATGTGTGTTTGCATGGGCTGTATATATATATGTGTATGTACATGTTTGTTTATGTGCTATTCATTTATATGTGTGTGTGCCATTTGTGTATGTTTGAGCTGTCTGTGTATATGTGTGTGTGTGTGTGTGTGTGTGTGTGTGTGTACCACAGTTGACTGCACTATTCCAATTCCAGGTATCAAGATATGCTGATCATTTGGGGTCTCCAGGGCTTAGCTGTTGGCTGCTTACTGTTGTCAGGGACAGTCAGGAGGCCAAGACAACCTAGGACTGGATGTACGTCGTCGAGTGGAGCCCACACCATCACTGGACACTCCACGAGCAATGCCAATGCCTGGGTTGCGGAGCCAGAGAAATAAATCTCCACACATCAGCAGTCTGGAGGAGATGGAGGAACCTGAGCCCTCTCCTCGCACCCTGACAGGCACCTCCATGGAGGAAGAGAGTAAGTGCCCGCAGTGGTAAAGATGGTGATGAATAGAATAAGGAAAATGAAGACTGTAATGGTGGTGATTAATGGTCATGATGACAATGATATCATTGATGATTGTTACTGTGATATTGATAGTAATGATGATGATGATGATGATGAAGTGCTTACTTAGGCTGAATGAGTCGTTGTCGGCAAGATTTTCAGACACTGTACCCGAGTTTTGAAATCTCAGCCTTACAGTCACATGACTCGCTCGCCCGGGGAGTTATGCTAAGAAGATCCAGCCGTGTTAATGTATCTGCGTTTTGTGACAAACGTCTTGCTCTGCGATACTGTATTCCATGCACCTTAACGGTCCGCGTGATTCGGGTGTAATCTTAAACTAAACAACGTTTATAAATGTCCGTTCTCGCGAGAAATGCCGAGATATGAAACTGGGGTACAGTGTCCAGAAATGTTGCCGACAACGACCATTTCAGCCTTACTTAGCCATGAGAGTGCTGACTGACAGACACTTGAGGGGACAGTCAGAACTGTGGCAAATGATATATTGAACCACGGCACAGCGCCTCGCTGCAAAGCCCAACGCCTTAGCATGCTGGACCATCTACACCTCCCATAAAAGAGGCTATCAATAGCCCAGCCCAGTGCTCTCCCCTTGTGCCCTCATGAGTTCACAACCCGAAGCCTCTGCTGGGCTATTGATAGCCTCTTTTATGGGAGGTGTAGATGGTCCAGCATGCTAAGGCGTTGGGCTTTGCAGCGAGGCGCTGTGCCGTGGTTCAATCCCAGGGGCGGGAGAGATGGGAAAAAAAGTTATGCTGATCGAGGAAAATTGCTGCGACCCTGTCTTGTCACTTTGTCTGGTATGAATGTGTGCATGATTGTGCATGAATGCATAGGTGAACATCGATTGATGCACCTGTTGGTTAAACGTCTTTACGTGCCAACAAGAATGAAAGTTGTGATGTCTGTGGGATCTTCCCAGAAATCCATGGTGTTTAGTTTAAATGATATATTGGATAAGGATGTAGCACAGCTGTCAGCATGGTCCATTCTTTTTCCACCTTCTGGTGCAGGAATGGTGGGTACCTTGTGCTCCTGGAGGAGGGTTAGATGATTACACGTATTAAATCAGTACCTTTGCCTTTATCACGAGAGGCTTCTTGCTCAATAGACTGTTTAGGATTCCATCTGCATGCACTGGACTGATTTCATGGTGGTCAACACACTAAGTCCTGTCCTTCAAACTTCTTTGTAGAAGATTAAAGTGACGTGGTATGTGCACAGTGTAGTAGTAAGCCCCACACTTTCCATGGCTGTCTTAGAGTGTGTGTGTGTGTGTGCGTGTGCGTGTGCGTGCGCGCGTGTTCCCCCCATCATCAGCTCCATCTTTAATATGTGCAACATGTTTAGAAAGATTTCTGCTGCATTTCTATTATATATATATTTTTAAGAGGAAGGTCCAGTTGTATTGAATTAATATACCTGGTACCCAGGAGTATGGCAAAAGGTGACCAACTGTCTGGAGGGTAAAATGACAGAAAAGAGAGGTTGAGAGTAGTATGGAAGCAGATGAATAAATAAAAAAAACGCTACCCTCCTCCTCCTCCTCCTCCTCTTCCTCCTCCTCCTCCTTCTGCTCCTCCTCCTTTTCCTCCTCCTCCTGCTCCTGCTCCTCCTCCTCCTCCTCCTCCTCCTCCTCCTCCTCCTCCTCCTCCTCCTCCTCCTCCTCCTCCTTTCTCTGCTTTTCATGAAACACGGACTTTCTTTCTGAGAATTTTCCTTGGCACAACAGGTCATGAGGAGGAATCCACAGGAGATATGCCCACTTCAGGCAGAAGGAAAAAGAAGAAGCGGCGACTGAAGAAGAACCGACTGGCACCATCAGATGGCCAGGTGGAGATGTCCCCAATACGAGAGGTGAAGTCAGGAAACTCAGCTATGCCATGGGACCAGAACCAGAACAACTACAAGAAAGTTTTGAGGCGAAATGAACCTACTGGGAGCAAGCAGATAGGTGTGTGTGTGTGTGTTTGTGTGTGTCTGTATTTGTATTTTGTCTGTATGTGGCCCACCCCCCAAGAGTGTAAGGAAGATTATAGGGCCGAAACACTCGGCGACGGGAGCTCTTCCTCTGAAGACCGTCTGCTGCTTCGCTCCGTAGGGAGTTTCAAGCTACTGCGCGTGTGTGTGTGTGTGTGTGTGTGTGAGAAAATGAACGAACAAACGAGTTCAATTGTTAGGCCTGTCACAACGTACATCAAATTCATGCCTCATCAGCAGGAAAAAAATCAATTGCAATCGCCTCACGATGTCTCTTGAAAGCATGATACAAGTAAACTACGATGGATCTTATTTTTATACAATTCTGTGTTGATAAGACACTTGCTGCATTTCTCCCAACTGCTGAAAGAGTCACATGTGAAATATATTTCCGCCTAATGTCGTCATACACGGGACAATCGAACAAAAAGTGAATTTCACATTCAAAGGTTTCTCTACAAGCGGGACAAATGTACACATTTTCTGCAGCTTTATCTTTATAGCGGTACTTATGGCAAAAGAGCTCACTAAAACCTGTCCTAAACTGAACATAAACATCACGAAATGGTTTCTTGTCTAGAGCAAATAAATAATTTCTTTTGTCCATGTTTTAAACTGTCTGTAAAACAAATATATTTCACTGTTCCATAGGGCTTGAGACCAATAGTTACAATATTCTTGGACAAGTCGCCTTTCAGTTCTTTCATAAATGTCTGATTAGGTACCGTCTGGTTATCCCATACATCAGGAAAATTGTACCTGTACAGCAATTTCTTTATTTTAAACGCCCAATTTTGTTGGTTACATGAATTCAACATCATCTTGTATGCTAAAAACGGGTATCGTGAAGTCTCCATTTGTAATATACGTATCCAATACTTCAAGGAACGAAGCACACAATTGATGTACAAAGGGTATCTTCCACATTCTCCATAGACAATCAAATTTGGAGCTCTTGTTGGTAGATTAAGGAATCTTTCATTGTTTGCAAGTGTACACTCTCTATGACTGAACAAGTGTCCAAACCCATATTTCTGCTGAGTACAGCAGAATATTTGACACTTGAGCATCAAACACCTTAAAGAAGACAGTTCAGTTCAGTTCAGTCTCTTAACCCTGAGATGGGTTGTTGAGGCACCACTGATGACTTTCGGACAATCTTCCTCCATCAATCTCTATCCTCTGTGGCTCGCTGTGAGTCAGCAAAGGTCAAGCCTGTCCACTCTTTGATGTTGTCTTCCCACCTCTTTCTCTGCCTGCCTCTCCTTCTCCCACCTGGTACGGTACCTTGCAGGATGGTCTTGGCCAGCCCACTGCCTCTTGACACGTGACCGTACCACTTCAGCTTTCTGCTTTTCACGATTGAGAGCAGGTCTTCGTACTGTCCAAATGCTCTCCTGATCCTGTTGCTGACTTCCTCATTCGTGACATGGTCTTTATATGAGATGTTCAGAATCTTGCGGTAGCATCTCATTTCCAGGGCTTGTATCCGTCTCTGTAGTTCAGATGTGAGTGTCCAGGACTCGCATGCATACAAGAATACGGAGATGGCCAGCGTGCGCATGAGCCTGATCTTCGACGCGAGAGTGATATTTCTGTCACGCCATATTGGCTTCAACTTTGCCAATGCTGCTGTTGTTTGTGCTATCCTGGACAGTATCTCTGGTTTGGACCCTTCATCAGTCACAATAGATCCCAGGTATTTGAAGTTGTTCACAGCTTCCAGTTTTTGGCCCTTCACTTTGATTTCCATTTTGAAGCCCCGAGGGTTGTTCGTCATCACCTTGGTCTTCTCGGCTCTGATCTCCATGCCATATGCCTGTGAGGTCTTGTCCAGGTGCTCGACAAGACTAGTCAGCTCCTCTTCACTTCCTGCTAATCCATCAATGTCATCAGCAAAACGTAAGTTGGTGATCTTTCTGCCACAGATGCTGATTGATCCTTCGTGGTCTGCTAGGGCATCAGTCATTATCCTTTCGAGGAAGAGGTTGAAGAGTGTGGGGGAGAGTAGACAGCCCTGTCTGACTCCGACCGTTGTCCTGAACCATTCGCCTGTGGTACCATTGAACAGGACTGCGCTGGTCGCTCTGTCATAAAGATGTTCGACGACTTTGATGATCTTGGAGCTGATGTTGTAGCTTCTCATTGTGGCCCACAGCGCAGCATGCCAGACTCTGTCAAATGCTTTCTTAAAGTCTATAAAGACATGGTACAGATCTTGTTGGTGTTGTAGATGTTTCTCACACAGGACTCTCAGATTGAAGATCTGTTCGGTGGTGCTCCTACCTGGTCTGAAACCTGCCTGCTCTTCAGCAATGATTTTCTCTGCCTGAGGTTTAATCTGTTCAGCAGTACTTTCAGCATGACCTTGCTGGGATGGCTGATGAGGCTGATTGTGTGGTAGTTCTGGCACATTTGCAGGTTTCCTTTCTTGGGCAATGTAATCACTAGGGACTGTGTCCATGGGGTTGGCCAATCTCCCGTCTGCCAGATCTTATTGCAGATCTTTGTAAGTGCATCGATCATTGCGTCGCCTCCTGCCTGGATGAGTTTCCCTGGAATGTTGTCAACCCCAGCTGATTTCCCTTTCTTGAGGGGCTTAATCGCTGTCTCCACCTCTTCTCAAAGAATTGAGTAGTTGTCCTCCTCGGTAGTCTGAGGACAGTTCAGTACTTTAGGATCTCCTCTGGTGTCATAGTTGTACAGCTCAGAGCAGTACTCAGTCCAGCGTTTCATGATTTCGCGATCTTCTGTGAGACAAATCCCGCTCTTGTCTTGTATTGTATGTTGACCCGCCCTTGTTTGATCGCTGTAAGGTCTTTGACCATCTGGTCCACCCTACCAGATCTTTTCTACTACTAGCACAGTCCACTCTAACATGTCTTTTCCACTACTGCACAGTCCACCCTACCATGTCTTTTCCACTACTGCACAGTCCACCCTACCAGATCTTTTCTACTACAAGCACAGTTTACTAACATGTCTTTTCTACTACTAGCACAGTCCAATCTAACAGGTCTTTTTAACTACCAGCACAGTCCAATCTACCAGATCATAGCTGCTACCAGCACAATGCATCATAGAAATCTTTCCACTTCCAGCACAATCCACCCTTCCAAGTCTTTTCCACTACCAACACAGTCCACCCTACCATGTCTTTTCCACTACTGCACAGTCCACCCTCCGAGTCTTCCACAACTGCACAGTCTGATCTATCATGTTTTTTCCCACTACCAGCACAGTCCACTCTACCAGGTCTTTTCTTCTACCAGCATAGTCCACCCTACCAAATCTTTTCCACTACTGCACAGTCCACTCTACCATGACTTTTCCACTACCAGCACAGTCTACTCTGCCTGATCTTTCCACTACCAGGACAATCTACTCTACCAGGTCCTTTCCAGTAACAGCACAGTCCACTCTACCAGGTCCTTTCCAGTAACGGCACAGTCCACTCTACTAGGTCTTTTCCTCTATCAGCACAGTCCATGCTACCAGGTGTTTTCCACTACAAGCACAGTCCACTCTACCAGGTCTTTTCATCTACAAGCACATTCCACTCTACCAGGTCTTTTCCACTAGCAGCACAGTCCACCTGCCATGTCTTTTTCACTACCAGCACAGTTTACTCAGCCAGATCTTTCCACTACCAGGACAATCTACTCTACCAGGTCCTTTCCAGTAACAGCACAGTCCACTCTACCAGGTCTTTTCCTCTATCAACACAGTCCATGCTACCAGGTCTTTTCCTCTACAAGGACAGTCCACTCCACCAGGTCTTTTCCTCCACAAGCACAGTCCACTCCACCAGGTCTTTTCCTCTACCAGCACAGTCCATGCTACAGGTCTTTTCCTCTACAAGCACAGTCCATGCTACAGGTCTTTTCCTCTACCAGCACAGTCCACTCCACCAGGTCTTTTCCTCTACAAGCACAGTCCACTCTACCAGGTATTTTCCTCTACCAGCACAGTCCACTCCACCAGGTCTTTTCCTCTACCAGCACAGTCCACTCCACCAGGTCTTTTCCTCTACAAGCACAGTCCACTCTACCAGGTCTTTTCCTCTACCAGCACAGTCCACTCCACCAGGTCTTTTCCTCTACAAGCACAGTCCATGCTACCAGGTCTTTTCCTCTACCAGCACAGTCCACTCCATCAGGTCTTTTCCTCTACCAGCGCAGTCCACTCTACCAGGTCTTTTCCTTTACCAGCGCAGTCCACTCCACCAGGTCTTTTCCTCTACCAGCGCAGGTCTTTTCCACAGTAGAGCAATATAGTAGAGCTGAAAATTGTTTTAAGAGATTCATATATACCATTTTGGTTAAGAATACATGAGCAGAATTTAAACAGTTGGTATAAGAGGTACAGAAGTTTTGAGTGTCCATTATGTACAAATTGTATTACAAACAATATTTCTTTGATGCACTGTCTACTGTTAGTTAATGAAAGCCAGATGTTTTTTATGCCATATTTGTAAAAGCTGATTATAGGAGCATTGCTTATCTGCTCAAAGAGGAATGAAATCAAAACATTAAATTATTAGGCCATAAAAAATGAAATGACATCAAAATATGTCAGTTGATTACTATGCTGTCAACATCATAACAGGTTTGTACTCATTGTGACTGGCTGCTGACCTACACAAAAAATGTCTGAAGTCTAAAATCTCTCTCTCTCTCTCTCTCTCTCTCTCTCTCTCTCTCACTCACTCACTCACTCACTCACTCACTCACTCACTCACTCTCACGCACGCATGCACGCATGCTTGCACGCACACACGCACACACACACACACACGCACCTCCCTAATCCCCTCCATCCCTTTCCCACAGTGTCAATTCAGAGAGTGTGTCCATGGTTTTTCTGTGGCTTTTTTCAGTGGGAATGGGTTCCCAGACTTGGAGCGTGGTGAGTGACCTGCCTGATGTGGAGGAGGAGCCCAGACTGCGACCCAACTACGATGATGATGATGACATAGTCATGTAGAAGATTCAGACTAGGGAAGCCACCACTCTGCTGTGACCAGCCTCTGTGGTTGTTTCTGTTTGACATCTCCTTGCTGAGTGCTCTCAACCAGTCTGTTGATGGACAGGATGCTTGGAAGAGGAGGTAGTAGAAAGAGAGAAGAAAGAAAGTTGAGGGGAGGAGCGTACAGTCTGCCCTCTGCACTGGTCTGAAGCCTGCTGCTGTTGTGGGCCAAAACCAGTCTGTGGACTGAGAACTCCATTGCCTGGCAAACAGCAAGCTTTGTCTCAACCCAGTCTTCCGTTATACAATAGGAGGAAAAATGCAAAATGCCCCATGTGTGCATTTATGTAGGGATTTCTTTCAGAACTTTTCTAAGTGACAGGATGAACAAAGAATTGAATATGGAGTCTTTTGAATAGTTTACAAGACTTTGGGCTTGGCTTGAAATTCTGATTGCTGTGGGATGAATGTGTGAAAGAGACTCAAATGGAAAAAGAGAGCTCTGGGCTGGTTTCAAATGAATCTGTCCATGCAGTCATCTTTGTACTGGAGGCAGTTGTCCTGACATCTCATGATGCACACCGACATTGAAGTAAGCACCTACTGTGATATTAGTTTATCTTTAGTTGTCTAAGTTTTCTACGTTTTTCTAAGTTGTAATATGGATTCAGCCACTGTTCATCCAGCTGCAACATTTAAAAAGTGGGAAATAGTTTATTCACTGATGTGGATGGCAAAAAAGGCATCTGGTCATGTTGAATTATTCATGTTGATTTTGCCTTTTTGTGTTTGTTTAGTGATGCACAAATGACCACACACACACACACACCCCACCACCCCACCCCACCCACCCCCACCCCACCCACCCACTAGGTTTTTCCTTAACGGATGTGTTTTCTGTGAATTTGACGTTGCTTTGTGCGCAGAAGTGCCACAGTTAAAATGACTATGAAGGCTTTTTCATCAGAACTGTGTGGCATGAAGGAATGTATATATCCATGAACATGATTTGACTGACTGAAATATGCAGTAGACATCTGTGTATGGCAAGACAGAACACCAGTATGGAGGTTGCTCTGCTCCCTATCCCTCTGGAAGTTTTGATTGGTTGGTGTAGGCTTGTGACAGCTTCTTCAACCTCAGCATTGAGATGGCCCACACCCACTGTGATAGGCAATCCCTCCATGGTTTGTTCCTAGTCTTTGTTTTGTTGCAGTTTGTATTATTTCATACTTTTAGAATTGAATTGATGCCATTCATTAAATCAGCTGAATATGTTTATCCATTATATAAGGGATTTTTCATTATTCTAGTGACATGATTTGATAAGAGATGTGCTCCTTAGTTATGATGCCTGAATCCTGAGTTGTGATGGATGAGCACTGAGTTGTGATGGATGAGCACTGAGTTGTGTTGGATGAGGACTGAGTTGTGATGGATGAGCACTGAGTTGTGATGGATGAGCACTGAGTTGTGATGGATGAGGACTGAGTTGTGATGGATGAGCACTGAGTTGTGATGGATGAGCACTGAGTTGTGATGGATGAGGACTGAGTTGTGATGGATGAGGACTGAGTTGTGATGGATGAGGACTGAGTTGTGATGGATGAGCACTGAGTTGTGATGGATGAGGACTGAGTTGTGATGGATGAGGACTGAGTTGTGATGGATGAGGACTGAGTTGTGATGGATGAGGACTGAGTTGTGATGGATGAGGACTGAGTTGTGATGGATGAGAACTGAGTTGTGATGGATGAGGACTGAGTTGTGATGGATGAGCACTGAGTTGTGATGGATGAGCACTGAGTTGTGATGGATGAGGACTGAGTTGTGATGGATGAGCACTGAGTTGTGATGGATGAGCACTGAGTTGTGATGGATGAGGACTGAGTTGTGATGGATGAGGACCGAGTTGTGATGGATGAGCACTGAGTTGTGATGGATGAGCACTGAGTTGTGATGGATGAGGACTGAGTTGTGATGGATGAGCACTGAGTTGTGATGGATGAGCACTGAGTTGTGATGGATGAGGACTGAGTTGTGATGGATGAGGACTGAGTTGTGATGGATGAGC
The DNA here is from genome assembly GCA_034096865.1 of Theodoxus fluviatilis. Classification (NCBI taxonomy): domain Eukaryota; kingdom Metazoa; phylum Mollusca; class Gastropoda; order Cycloneritida; family Neritidae; genus Theodoxus; species Theodoxus fluviatilis. The sequence goes on along the minus strand of JAWQFJ010009101.1, from coordinate 9,529 downwards.
ACTGAGTTGTGATGGATGAGCACTGAGTTGTGATGGATGAGCACTGAGTTGTGATGGATGAGGACTGAGTTGTGATGGATGAGCACTGAGTTGTGATGGATGAGCACTGAGTTGTGATGGATGAGGACTGAGTTGTGATGGATGAGCACTGAGTTGTGATGGATGAGCACTGAGTTGTGATGGATGAGGACTGAGTTGTGATGGATGAGCACTGAGTTGTGATGGATGAGCACTGAGTTGTGATGGATGAGGACTGAGTTGTGATGGATGAGCACTGAGTTGTGATGGATGAGCACTGAGTTGTGATGGATGAGCACTGAGTTGTGATGGATGAGCACTGAGTTGTGATGGATGAGCACTGAGTTGTGATGGATGAGCACTGAGTTGTGATGGATGAGGACTGAGTTGTGATGGATGAGGACTGAGTTGTGATGGATGAGGACTGAGTTGTGATGGATGAGGACTGAGTTGTGATGGATGAGGACTGAGTTGTGATGGATGAGCACTGAGTTGTGATGGATGAGCACTGAGTTGTGATGTCTGAGAGAAACCAAAGAACATGAAGACGTGACTGCTTCCAGAGGTCACAGTAACAAGTGGTAGTCTTGTGTGTGTTGTGTTTAGATTTTCAGCATCCTCGGATGTTTCCTCCTTAGCTGTGCAGTGTTTGTGGTAACTGTGTAGATGCTTCCACCATCTTCAATCAAGAGCATAATATATCCAAAAAGCTCATAATCTGTTTTCTTTCAAATGGACCTGTAGGTGGAAAAACTGAAGATGTATTGGGAGAATTTTGTCTGATTTGCATTGAAGTGTGTTGGTGGAAAGTTGTAAAACGTTTCCATAAAATGTTGTCAGTTTATTACAAGCTTATATTTCAGATGGGTCAAAAGTCTTGTAAACTTGCCTCTGTAGTTCAAAGTGATGTGGTCAATTGACCTCCATACTTACAGGGACCTATGCAGATATGTTTAGTTTTTCTCCCTTGCACTCCATGGCGGAGGCACAGTCTTTAGCGACGCTATCACATTGCAAGGGCAGAATATGCACATTCATAAGCTCAGGGATTTCTGAAGTCTTACTGCAGTAATTACCATATTTGTGAACTTTTTGGTCAAACTCATATTTATGTATAGTTATGCAACCTGTTTCATATGTATTATGTGAACTGTCTTGACTCTGTATTATTGTCATTTTTGCCTTGAATATGCACATATGATCAAATCTAGCATTGTTACATACACATAATTTAATGTATGTCATAGTGCATGGAAATGGAGTAATAGTGAAGTGTTACTACACGGAATACATTTCTAGAAAGACCCAACTGCTCAAATGTGTTTATGAGTGCTGTTGTAGGCTGGAGAATTCCCTCAGGATGCCTAGTTTTTTCCTCTTTCTCCATGTTGCGTTTTTGAATTTTACAGTTCACTGAAGGTTCTGTTCTTCTGTCTTGTTGGTGCCATAGAAGCCTAAAATTCCAGTTTTCTGCCATCTCTTTCAGTTAATTTCTTTTCCTGTGGAAAGCATCAGCTGGTTTCACCTCTCCATTTTCCTTGCATCACCCATCCCCACTTAACTCCACTTTTGTTGCACATCTACCCTGCGTTGCACAACTACATAGAACACACACACACACACACACACACACACACATACATACACACATACACACACATACACAAACACACACTCACACATATACATACACACACATACACACACATACACAAACACACACCCTTGTTTCGCATCTACCTAGCATCACACAACTATATATACAACACCCCACCCTTGTCTCACATCTACATAGCATCACACAACTATATACAACACCCCACCCTTGTCTCACATCTACCTAGCAACACACGACTATATACAACCTCCCACCCTTGTCTCACATCTACCTAGCAATACACTACTATATACAACCCCCCACCCTTGTCTCACATCTACCTAGCAACACACAACTATATACAACCCCCCACCCTTGTCTCACATCTACCTAGCATCACACGACTATATACAACCCCCCACCCTTGTCTCACATCTACCTAGCAACACACTACTATATACAACACCCCACCCTTGTCTCACATCTACCTAGCAACACACGACTATATACAACCTCCCACCCTTGTCTCACATCTACCTAGCAACACACTACTATATACAACACCCCACCCTTGTCTCACATCTACCTAGCAACACACGACTATATACAACCTCCCACCCTTGTCTCACATCTACCTAGCAACACACTACTATATACAACACCCCACCCTTGTCTCACATCTACCTAGCAACACACGACTATATACAACCTCCCACCCTTGTCTCACATCTACCTAGCAACACACTACTATATACAACACCCCACCCTTGTCTCACATCTACCTAGCAACACACGACTATATACAACCTCCCACCCTTGTCTCACATCTACCTAGCATCACAACTATTTTGAACCCCTCTGTCACAGTCACTCTAGTTATTGTGGCGAAGGAGTGCCCGTGATGCGGCCGCGAGCATCCCAGCAATTAAAATTTTTAAGTAAAAGCAATCATATGTTCAATTCCCGGACTAATTAGAAATTAAAGCAAACGCCACAGAACACACAAGAGCATTTAAACAGATAATATAGATTTATTTCTTTAAAAGTAACTGTGTACTCTAGTTGATAAAAAGAATTATGGAGAAACTATGACAAAGTAACCTCAGAAACTCGGCAAGAATCTTTGTCCCTCAGCCACTGAGACAAATCGAAGTCCAACGTCCATGCAATATGATTTCCCACTCAAAAGGTCACTGAGACCAAGAACACAGTCTAAACGATGAACCACCGAAATACAAACAACATCCAGAATGCAAGGCAAACCGTAGTTTTCTTTCTCTCTCGTCTTTTCTCGTCAATTTGTCTTTTATCTTTTCTCTGGGGGGTTTTCACGAAGACGTTTAGAAATCCTTGGTCAACGTTTCAATCAGGCAACATCGCTAGATCGTGGCAAAATGATGGCATTAAAGCATGCAAAAAGTGTAATTAGATATTAAAAAACTAATCGAAAACAGTCATAATAGACTATTGTAACATATACTTTCTGCACAAAACCCACAGAAGATAAGTAAACAAACCACACCGTACGTACCTAGCAGACGAACATGATCGAACCGTAGCCACTATGCCAGCAGGCGATCAATCTAGTGTGATATAATGTTTCATGTAAAGCTCGAATGAGTGGCAGCAGGTAACTGTTTAGTTCTGGCTTGAATTGACTATTTCGTTTCCCTGGTCAGGCGAGGACAGAAAATTCACGATCATCGAGTCGATGAGCGCATGATCAACTTGCCCGCATTCGGTGTAATGTAACGTATAAGATTATGACAAGAAAATGGCATTAATTTAAAGCACAAAACAAAGTTTGATGACAATTAATTCACCAATTATATTAATATACTGACCATTTTTACACCTAGAGCTAGTGCTCAAACCTTACAAACCAAACAAAACACTGCGGGGAGTGTCTCGGTCACGCATCAAAACTCAGCACACGAGTGATCGTTTCGCTTTTCTCTTATTTGTTTAGCTGCTCCAACATGGTAAGCTGGCTGTGGCAAGAAACCAACATCTAAAATAATTGGAATAATGCCACAAACAGAATTTTAATAAAACAATTGCCTATTACATTACACATAGATATCTTTCAAACAAAAACTCTCAATAACTGAAAACAAAACTGAGAACTCAAAGAAAACAAAACAATTATTACAAATAAAATAGCATTTAAAACCGCCCAGCGGGCTTAACAATTACAGTCCAGAGTACCAATTTTTTATATTCCAATTTCAATTTTCCCCAATTGTCCATCCCTCACGAAAAGAAAAAGTGACCCTTTATATACATGATGCAGGACGCTAAAAAAACGAAGTATATACACAAAGAAAACGTTCTGCACAAGCCGCCACAGAACTGATACATAAACACACGTGCAAAATGTCCCCCAAAATGCAGTCAGCAAGTGCTGACAAGGCATAACACTTAAAGGTGCATCACCACAAGAGCCGCAACATAATTTCTCTATAACTTTTCCTTAAAATAAAAAAATTAAAAACTGAGCCGTGACACCCTTCTTCTCCATCCTTTTTCTTCCCCTTCTCTCTCGTCCTCCTCCCCCCCCCCCCCCCCCCTCCTATGTTATCTGTGACGTCATTCTATTCCAAATCGGAGATTTCAACGTCATGTAAGCAATAGAAAATAGTGGTCTCCTAAAGATAAACAAACACGGCACACGGCATTACTTTCTCGCTTCTTGCACACAACTAGACAATAGACAAGACATTACCAGAGACTCTAAAAGCTCAGCAATAAACTAAGAGGTGGGGAGCTACCTCCCAGATCCAGAAAAAAACAACAAGAATAAAAATGAAGACAGACCATGTCAGGAGGGCTTCAGATTCATATACACCCCCAGGAACGTTGACTCGACCGCTCCTGAACATGCCTCCAAAACCAGGAGACAAACCAGCGTATATATACTAGTATGGCGTTGCTTCGAACGAAGTTGAGTCAACGGTGCTGTCCACATCCATCGCAGACACGTTGGTGGCTGTAGATACCGATGTGGAACCGGCAAGCCCGACCACAGTGGCCGCAGGGGAAGATCCGGCCAGGGTCTAGCATGACGCCCTCTCGGTTTTTTCTCCTCTGGCGCTTCTCCTTCAGTGTGTCCCTACGGGAGTTCTCCAACACTGCCGTGGCTTCATTGATGGTGTGGCGCCAGGCATCTCTGTCAGCAGCGACGGAGGTCCACTGTCGGGGATCAATGTTGCAGAAGATAAGGAGTTTCTTGAGAGAGTCTTTGTATATCTTTTTGGGGCTCCCTTTGTCACGTCGACCAGTGGAAAGCTCACCAAATAGTGCTACTTTGGGCAGGCGGTGGTTTTCCATTCTGGAAACATGGCCTGCCCAGCGCAGCTGAGAGCTCAAAAGCATGATCTCTATGCTGGTGAGTTGAGACCGTTCCAAAACTTCCACATTTGTGATGTAGTCGCTCCAGTGTATCTCCAGGATCATACAATTACAGAATACAGCGTTGGTGGAAGCGTTCCAAGAGCCTCAGGTGTCGGTGGTACAGGACCCAGGATTCTGAGCCATACAGGAGTGTGGTAAGGACAACGGCTCTGTATACACTGATTTTAGTGTTCTTTTTTAGGTGTTTGTTGCTCCACCTCTCTTGTACAACCTGCCAAAGGCTCTGCTGACCTTGGCTAGTCTGCTGTCCACTTCCTTGTCTATCTTGGCATCTGCCGTGATGGTGCAGCCCAGGTATGTGAACTGGCTGACAGAGCGTGGTTCGGTCTCCCCACTGTAGATTGGAAGAGGGTGAGACGCTTCTTGGGGGGCAGGTTGGTGGAAGATCTCCGTCTTCTTTAGGCTGACTTCCAGTCCGAAGAGCTGCATATAAGAGTCCAGCACATATACATAGCTCAGGTCTGCCCTGCCATGAACCCCATGAACAGCACCGCCCAAGAACAGGGCACCAAGAGAAAACTCCACAGACTAAACTAGCCTCCAAATTCCGTAAGCACCGATCTCCTCGCTGACAAGACTTTGAAATCAAACAGCCAGCGACATGGGCCGCAATGTACTATTGAAACTTAAGAGCACAACACTGAAAGCCCAACCAGTCACATGTGAAACCATTTGACATGCACCAAAAAGAATGATATGTTTTCCAATCGAGTGCAACAAGAAAATCAGATAAACACGACGTAAAGGAGCGGAGTGAGCAAGCACATGACATCCCCACCTATCTCTTACATCTACCTAGCATCACACAACCCCCCCCCCATCTTTGTCTCACATCTAGCTAGCATCACACAGCTCTATACAAACATCCACACCCACACACCCCAACCTTCTCACAAATACCTTCTATCACACAACTATATACAACACGCTCACATCCCTCCTTGTCTCACATCTAACTAAGCATCAAACAACTATATTTATTTTAAAAACTTGTCTCTCATCTACCTAGCATCACAAAACTATACAACACCCCCATCCTTGTCTTGCATCTACCTTGAAACACACAACTATACAACCCCCCACCCTTATTTCGTATCTACCTAGCATCACAACTATATACAACCTCCCACCCTTATCGCATATCTACCTAGCATCACACAACTATATACAACCCCCAAACTTTGTCTCACATCTACCTCACATCACACAACTATAAAATACCCCACCCTTGTCTCACATTTACCTAGCATCACAAAACGATATACAACACCCCCATCCTGGTCTTGCATCTACCTTGCATCACACAACAATATACAACCCCCAACCCTTATCTCACATCAGCCTACCATCACGCAGCTATACACACACACACACCTCACCCTTGTGTCATCTCTATCTAACATCACACAACTATATGCAAACCCCCCCCCCCCCTTTCGCACATCTACATAGCATCACACAGCTATATACAACGCCCCCACCCTTGTTACACATCTACATAGCATCACACAGCTATACACACACACACACACACACACACACTGTTTCACATCTACCTAGCATCACACAAGTATATACAACCCTCCACCCTTGTCTCCCATCTACCTTGCATCACACAACTATATGCAACACCCCCCACCCCCCTTACCCTTGTCTCACATCTACTTTGCATCACACAACTACATACAACCTCCCACCTTTGTCTCACATCTACCTAGCATCACACAACTACATTCAAACCTCCCACCCTCAATTCACAACTAACTAGCATCACACAACTATATACAAACCGCCCATCCTTGTCTCACATCTACATTGCAGCATGCCCTGTTTTACACTCACTTTCCCACAGAATCACCGTCCACTTTTATAGAGTGAAATCCGTCCAAGAAAACAATGCTACTGTGTGCATGTAATTATGAGTGCCAGGCAAAACTGGAGTGATAAGAGGTCGAGACATTTTCTCTGGGTAAGTAGCACAATATAAAATGGCCCAAATTTCCTGAAGTGCTCTTTAAATGATCTGTGCTGTTCTGTCCATGCAGACACTTGGGGCAGCTTTCTTCTTTACGAACATTTTCCGAAGGTGCTGCAAACACTACAATAATATACATTTTCTTCTGAAAAATGTCAAGTAGGTGATTATCTTTTAGGTCTGATTGTCGATCTCAACATACCTGGTTGTTCATCAAGATGAAGCATTCCAAGCTTGTCGTTTTACATTAGCTGCATTCCTTGGTAGGACATAAGGACTTTGTAACTCTTTCTTGGAGCCAAAGTCTTTGAGGCGCTGAACTGAGCTGTTCTTTTGACTTGGAAATGCTGAACACTCTGAGTGACTAGACTAGAGAAAGTCAAATCCAGGAATGGCCTTTATTAAATGTGTGTGCTGAGACTTATTGATGTATTTTTCTTAGGGAGTTAGATTTGAGGAGTCGAATTAGATTTGAGGAGTCATAGATTTTGAAGCAACATGTTTAGTATTTTTATGCTTGGTTTGAAACCCTATTTCTTCAGATAAAAACATTTTCTTCTGAATGTTTGGGTATTAGTCAATAGTTTTGAGAGGACTGTTTAACTAAGATTTTAAAATGTATGTCTTGGGAAAAGTTACATCTCACATCCGTTTTACCTTTGTGTGCTATGTGTTCTGAAAATAATAGAATGGCTCTGTGATAATAATGTCCAAAATGTATTGATACATTGAAACATATGAGTGAAAAATGCCAACAAAATATTATGTACACTAAGCCATTGTTTTTTCCTCAAAAATAAACTCCACCTCTCTGCTGACTGCCAGCTTTCAGCGTTTCAACTTTTTTAGTTTACATACATGTCACTGTAGATCTGTAATGTTCATCTACCTCATCACCAACTGAGAGAAGCAGACCCAGTACAAAGACTGCATCTCTTTAAATAGGGACCAACAAACACTGCGTCACTTTAAGAAAAGACCAACTAACACTGCAACCATTGTAGTATGACCCAACAAAGACTGCATCCATAGTAGTATGGCCCAACAAAGACTGCATCACTTATTGTATGACCCAACAAAGACTGCATCCATAGTAGTATGGCCCAACAAAGACTGCATCACTTATTGTATGACCCAACAAAGACTGCATCCATAGTAGTATGGCCCAACAAAGACTGCATCACTTTTTGTATGACCCAACAAAGACTGCATCCATTGTAGTATGGCCCAACAAAGACTGCATCACTTTTTGTATGACCCAACAAAGACTGCATCCATTGTAGTATGGCCCAACAAAGACTGCATCACTTTTTGTATGACCCAACAAAGACTGCATGACCCATCCCTTGTAGTATGGCCCAACAAAGACTGTATCCCTTGTAGTATGGCCCACATCTACAACAAAGACTCTGTAGCTGAGTGGTTAGCGCACGCACTGAACCTACAGTCGCTTGCGGCAGTGGGTACGGCGTTCGAAGCTGCGCGGTTCCCAGAGTTGCATCCTTGAGCAAGATGCTTAACTCGCATTGCTTCTCCCCACCCAGGAGTAAAACCGGGTACCTGTGAGGGCAGTGTTGGCAAAATGTAGTGCGATTAACCCTTGTATGCGGCCAAGCGCTAGCATCGGGTTGGAATACTCCCCAGGGAGCGGAGTTGGTGCTGGTACCTGACTGTGTGCGTCTTAAATGTATGTCACTATGTTTGTTGTGAGGGACCAGTGAGGATTGATCATGCAAGATGCCCAGTGATCAGGGGGTAAAGTGTAAAGCGGTTTGAGCACCGATCAATGGTGGAAAGTTGCTATATAAATGTAATGGGATAGTGGATGTGGGGGGGGGGGGGGGGGGGGGGGGGGGTTATTTGGTGGTGGTGATCGGGGAAGAGTAGATGGAGGACGTAATTTCGTAATTTTTTATCCCTCCAGCTTTTAGGCCCTCGCAAGTTTCAGTCGGCCTTCGTCCTATGATCGGGTTCGAACCCACCCCATCCCCTTCCACCATCTCTTTCTCCCCCACCCCACCCCCTCATACCATTGCACCAACGACGTCCAATCTCCTGGCCCCGCCCGCTCATCAATCCGCATCGTCCGTACCACTCGCCAGCGTCCCCCCCCCTCCAAGAACCCCTTGCGGGCACTCGGGCTCAACGGAGCTCATGCACGACTCAGCAACACTCCCCGCGCCGCTCTAACGGCCCGCCCTGCTACACCTCCCCTTCCCCACACCCCCATCCCCAAAACCGGCACACTTCCCACCATCTCCCTCGCTCCCCCCCCCCCCCCCCCCAACCTTTCCCACCATCTCCCCTCTCAGCTCCCCCACCACCAGCCCCTCCGACCATCTCCCTCTCCCTCCACGTCCCCATCCCCTCTCACCATCTCCTCCCCAACCTCCCCCTCCACACCATCCTCCCCCACCCCCCCCCCTCTGATTTCCCATCGCCCACCATCTCCCTCTCCCCCACCGCCATCCCCACCATCTCTCTGCTCCTCATCCCCACCTCCTCCGCACCATCTCCCTTCTCCC
>JAWQFJ010009099.1:297500-307500 GCA_034096865.1 Theodoxus fluviatilis | reverse complement strand
TCGGCAACAGATCGATTCTAAAGGTGTAATAGAAGCAGAAAGTAGCCTAAACAGAAAAGAAACCCGGCTGATCCCAAATGATCACCACTGCGACATGACCCATTTCGTGTTGCTCTTGCAGTGAAATGTGCTTAGCTGTGATTTGCTTTGCTTGCTTGCTTGCTTGCTTGCTTGCTTGTTTGCTTGTTTGCTTTCTTTCTTTCGTTCGTTCTTTCTTTCTTTCTTTCTTTCTTTCTTTCTTTCTTTCTTTCTTTCTTTCTTTCTTCTTTCTTTCTTTCTTTCTTTCTTTCTTCTTTCTTTCTGTTTGTCTTTCTTTGCACTCCCCAATTGCTACTGATGTGTTGACGAAATCTCCTGAGACATGTTTGTTGCACTTCTAAGCGACTCTTGCTGATGGTGAGCAACAACGTTCCACTTCTGCTGCAGTTCCTCTCCTATTGACATCTCCCTCTCTTGCTCTTTCTCCTCTGTCTCCTGCTCCTTACACGTTTCCTGTTACTGCTCCTGGCTGCTTTTTCTGCTCCTCTGCATCTGCGATGTCCACCTCCTCTCACTGCTCTCACTACTCTTCATCCTCCAGTTGTGGTCGTCGTCCTACTCCACCTCTTCGTCATCGGTGCCATTTTTCATGAGCAGGAACTTTTGGGACATTTTAGTTCTGAGAGTGAAAACGAGAATCTGTACACCAGATGGAAACCATCTTGCACAGTTCCTGCAGTGGCGAGGCGACGGTGACCGACATGGAGTTCACGGCACTGCACACGCGAGTCGAGTGGAAACGGGACACATACGAATATACATCACCAAATAACGGTCTTTGAATCACTGACTACCTGCTACAAGTTCATCTCCCACCAAATGATAATGTTTTCCTTAAATCGTACATCCTCTTGCTCTAATACCACCATATGAATCAGGTGAGCTGCCAGACTGGGCTATTTACGGCTCCGTAACTGGAGGGGGGTAGGGGGACTTGGGTGTTACGATCACGCCAGGATCAGGGGGCCTAGTTACGGAACCCCATGGAGTGTCTGGCCGACACCCCTCCCCTCACGGGGCACCTCACAGCGTGGTGTCAGACTCGACCGTTGCTACAGTAAAAATAGAAATGGGGAGTAACGCCTGTCGGCAGACGACGCGCTCCGTGCTCACTGCGTTAGCGTGGTCGGCCTCGGCAGCGAGGGGAGAGAAGGCAGGCTTGGCTGCTGCCTGTCTGCCATGGAGCTTCCTGCTGGCCTAGAATAGGCCTCCCTCTCTTCCACCTAGCATCTGCTGGCGGGCGGCGCTGCCTTGCTGGAGCACAAAATGGCTTTCACAACTCTAAACTGTGATTACACATGTGAGAACCAACAAAAAATGATAACATGTTTGCATGGGGATGAGAGAGAGAGAGAGAGAGAGAGAGAGAGAGAGAGAGAGAGAGAATCAACACAGCGATTCGTCAAGAGAGTCCTCGCAGCTGGACATGCGTAGCTCGTTACAGGCGTAGTACAGCAGACCACCGACCCTTGTGTGTGTGTGTGTGTGTGTGTGTGTGTGTGTGTGTGTGTGTGTGTGTGTGTGTGTGTGTGTGTGTGTGTGTGTGTGTGTGTGTGTGTGTGTGTGTGTGTGACTCATAATGGACTGGCTGAGATTATACTCTTTTCAAATCGCTCCCTTTGCCAACTTCATTAATTCTCTCTCTCTCTCTCTCTCTCTCTCTCTCTCTCTCTCTCTCTCTCTCTCCTTCCTTATCTCTCTCTCCGTCTTTGTCTCTCTCTCTCTCTCTCTCTCTCTCCCTCTGTGTGTCTCCATCTCTGTTTCCGTCTCTCTGTCTCTGTCTCTCTGTCCCCCGCCTCTTTCTTTCTCTCTCCCTTTCTTTCTTTCTCTCTCTCTCTCTCTCTCTCTCTCTCTTCTCTCTCTCTCCCCTCTCTCTCTCTCTCTTTCTCTCTCTCTCTCTCTCTCTCTCTCTCTCTCTCTCTGTCTCTGTCTCTGTCTCTGTCTCCGTCCCTCTCTCTCTCTTCCCTCTCTCTCTTTCTCTCTCTTTCTCTCTCTCTCTCTCTCTCTCTCTGCCTGCCTGCCTGCCTGCCTGCCTGCCTGCCTCCCTCCCTCCCTCCCTCCCTCCCTCCCTCCGTCTCTGTCTCTATCTAGCTGTCTTTCTGTCTATATATATATATATATATATATATATATATATATATATATATATATATATATATATATATATAATTATATAAATAAAACTTTCTCTTTTTTCTTCTCTCTCTCTCTCTCTCTCTCCTTCCTATCATTTATTTATACATTTTACTATTAGAGCCTTAAAATATTGGTTGAGGCTGTGCAAGATGCCGGCAGACAGGCTCCCAAAGCAAGCGTATCTTATGCTGACCTCTGCAATATGCAAAAATAACTGGTCTAATACTGTAGAGGAGCTTCTGTCAAAAATGGGTTTTGCATATGTCTGGAAAAGCGGCGGTTCTGCAAATGAGAGAATCTTTCTGAGAACTCTTCATCAAAGACTTCGAGACTGCTTCTACCAGGACTGGTCCTTCAGGCTGAATTATAGTGAACGTTTCTCTGTATACAGAAGATACAAAAATACCTGTAAATTTGAATGCGAACATTATCTGAATGATATTAACATAAAGAAATTTAGAGATGTCTATATTAGGTTTAGATTTGGGCTCTGTGAACTAAACACAAACAAGCGATATAAGAGTGATGAAGCATCAAATATGAATTGTCCATTCTGTAGAAATGAAGCAGAGAACGAGGAGCATTTTCTGTTTGTTTGTAACACATATCGCGAAGCACGAAAGAAATACATAGAAAAACATATAACGAGAAACAATCATATGAGACTGACAAAATTGCTGGACAGTAATAACATCAGGAAGGTGAGAGATGTTGCAATGTACATTTTCTATGCTTTGAAACTACGCAACCAAATGGTTGAAATGATATCAGACCCTGTAGATATGTGATGCTGTACATACATTCTTCCACTGTTACTTCATAACTCAACGAAAACGTGTACATACATGTATATGTTCATTAAACATGAACACTAGTAAAAAGCAACTGTAAATACTTAGAAATCCAACTCCACGTTATATACATAATCAGGTCTCCTATACACTTTTCCATTGAATCATCACTGTACATTATAACTTCAATGTTGTTTAAACACGTGCACATATGAATATAATCGTGTAATTTTTTACTGTGGGTCGTCGGCCGAAATAAAGATGAAGTCTGAAGTCTCTCTCTCCTCCTCATCCTCTCTTTCTCTATGTCTGTCTGTGTCTGCCTCTCTCTCTCTCTCTCTCTCTCTATTTCTCTCTCTCCGTCTCTCTGTCTTCGTCTCTCTGTCTCTGTCTCTCTATCCCCCGCCTCTCTCTCTCTCTCTCTCTCTCTCTCTCTCTCTCTCTCTCTCTGTGTGTGTATGTTTGTGTGTGTCTCCGTCTCTGTCTCCGTCTCTGTCTCCGTCTCTCTGTCTCCGTCTCTCTGTCTCTGTCTCTCTGTCCCCCGCCTCTCTCTCTCTCTCTCTCTCTCTCTCTGTCTCCGTCTCTCTGTCTCCGTCTCTCTGTCTCCGTCTCTCTGTCTTCGTCTCTCTCTCTCTCTCTCTCTCTCTCTCTCTCTCTCTCTCTCTCTCTCTCTCTATCTCTCTCTCTGACTCCGTCTCTCTGTCTGCGTCTCTGTCTCTTTCTCTCTATCCCCCCCCTCTACCCTCCCCCCTCCCCCCTCTCTCTCTCTTTCTCTCTCTCTCTCTCTCTCTCTCTCTCTCTCTCTCCCTTTCTGTCTCCGTCTCACTCTCTCTCTCTTCCCTATCTCTCTCTCTCTCTCTCTCTCTCTCTCTCTCTCTCTCTCTCTCTCTCTCTCCCTCCCTCCCTCTCTCTCCCTTTCTGTCTCCGTCTCTCTCTCTCTCTCTCTCTCTCTCTCTCTCTCTCTCTCTCTCTCATCCTCAAAATTGTTTTGAAAATTGCAACGCAGCTGTATATACATGTAGGTTCTTAAACTTCAAAGAATATAAATCATCTCAGTGTGTTACAACCAGCTCGTCCACTCCGCTTCCCCCTGCAGGAGGCTATGGTTAATCGTGCCTGTCCAAATCGAGAGACGTCCCTGAGACTGAATTCATTCTACGAACAGTGACCCTTTTCACAGACTTTGGCACAAATCCCTTCAGATCAAAAACAAATCACTTCCCCCTCTTCCCTTCCACTGCCCCACCCCCACCCCCACCCCCTCCCTCCACTTTTCCGCCGACGCTACGTCTGGTTCGAGTTCAAATGAGCAAGTCACGTGGTCACACTTTCGCCTCCTGGCGGCCCCGCCAAAAAGTTCCAGTGGAGCTGTGCTGACGCCATTACTGGCTGACGCAGTCGTGGCGACCTCGCCGCCTCAGCCAAGCCTTAGCCAAGCCTCAGCCTAGCGACTAGGTTGGGAGCTGCTGTGGGGGCAAGTTGTAGCCGCGGGTTTTATGGCTATTTTCTCCTGCAATTATCACCGCCGACCTCCGAGCATGGCGGCTGGTCCTAGCTTCGCCTGCTGGAGAGACGGCCAGTCTTGCCTTTCTGCTCGACCCCCCATACTCACAACGCCAGCCCGGGCAGCTCCGTGCACGTGATCGGCCGTCAAGGAGGGAGCGAGGGCACCCGCCTTTATTCCTGGACACACGGCAGCGATCTGCGCATCGCCCCGTCTAGCTGCGTTTACGACACACGGGCAAAATGGTGGGTCTGCTTTTACAACCCGCAGCGCACAGGACCAAGCACGGAGGGAGGCACGGATAAGAGGGGTTGGGACAGGGGTGGAGGGAAGGGGAGGGAGAAAGGAAGAAGGAGGGGAGGGGGATGGAGAAAATGAGGGGAGAGCGAAGTGGGATGATTGAGTTCCAGGTCGTCCCGCCCTAGATAATTATCTGATGTGGAGAACCTTGCAGTAGGGGAGGGAGAAGAGTGGTGATAATCTGAGCGATGCGTTGTTTCAGTCACAAAAGACGTGCACAATATATCCGACCCCGAGGATTCGAACAAAGCAAGCATGTGCATCCAACCACCAAGCCTATGGGCTCATGCGTTTCTTCTCTGAGTCACGTCTACTCCTTGCTCCGTCCCCCTCTCTGCATGCACCAGTCTCTCCCAAAACACGCATGCTTGTCAACGGCGCAGAGAGCTCTTACAACAACTCACAGTCCTTGGTTGCTCAAAAAAAGGTGAAAGAACGGGGGAAAAGGAAGTGCAATGGGGAGGGGAAGTGGTTGGAAGGGAGGCGGGTTTGGAGGTGGGGGACAGGGCGAGTCCAGATGGACAAAGTTGGTAAAGACATGCACGTGCAAAAAGTGAAACGCATTCTTGCTGTTTGGGAGAGAGAACGAAAAAAGGGGGGGGGGGGGGTGGACTAGGGGGTGTCGATGAGGGAAAGTCCAAGGCGGTGCCTGTCACGTGGTCCAGAAAGAGAGAGGGATCCCACACAGCGTGCCGCCGTCGCTCCCTCTAGCACGGCTTCGTGCCTACAGCAAAGGTCGACTCATGCCGAGAAGAAGAACGCAAACTGACAATAGGTGTGATCGTCAGGTGAGCACGAGGGAGGGAGGGGGCGAGGGAAAGAATACAGACAGACAGACAGACAGACAGACAGACAGACAGACAGACAGACAGACTGACAGAGAGACAGACAGACAGACAGACAGACAGACAGACAGACAGACAGACAGACAGACAGACAGACAGACAGACAGACAGACAGACAGACAGACAGACAGACAGACAGACAGACAGACAGACAGACAGACAGACAGACAGGCAGACAGACAGAGACATAAAAATAGATACATAGAAACTATAAAGACGCAATGAACATTCGAAAATACGTGGCGGTTTCGACCACCTGTTTTATCCTGAAGGAGAACCGTCATTTTCTTGCCAGCGTGGCAACACGACAGACGGGGAAAGGACAGCACAAGGGCGGATGACAGTTGAGGTCCATTCGTTGTTACGGAGACAAGGCACGCGTGTCACGGTGGCCAGCTGAGGCTATGGGCAGACAAGGGGCGACTGTGTGTGATCTTCCAGAAGATGACTCCCCTCTGACAGTAACAGAGCGCCCTCTCTCTGACAGTAACATGGCGCCATGGCGAGTTCAAGTGGCAACTTGGGGACAAAGACGCTGTCTCCACATTGCTCCATGGACAAGAACGTCATGGCGGACAGGCAGGCAGAGGGCTGGTCAAGTCACTGCTGTCGGGATCTGATGACGAGGTCGAAATTCTTTGTCTTTAGGCAGTCTTTTCGGGCTTGAGGGCAGTGTGTTGAACCCAGATGCCAACTGTCACGGATGCGGGACAGACGGCGACAGCAGTCAACTGCGAAAAAGAATGAGTTCTGAGGGGTGCGAGGGTGCTACGAAAAGAAAGAGAGCGCGAGGCGTGGATGGCGAGAGGGTGGCGGTGTCGAACAGATCTCCTCTGGCCTAGTCGCCAGGGAGCTGTATGTAAATACCCTGATCGATATTCCCTGGCATGTTGTGTCCGTGTCACTTGGCTAGTGACTCTCCCTTCTCGTCCTGCCCAGTCATCCGCGCTGTCCCGCCTTCCCTTTCCCGTGTACCCCCGTGTCTCTTTTTTCCCGTGTACCCCCGTGTCTCCTTTTTCTCGTGTACCCCCGTGTCTCTTTTTTCCCGTGTACCCCCGTGTCTCTTTTTTCCCGTGTACCCCCGTGTCTCTTTTTTCCCGTGTACCCCCGTGTCTCTTTTTTCCCGTGTACCCCCGTGTCTCTTTTTTCCCGTGTACCCCCGTGTCTCTTTTTTCCCGTGTACCCCCGTGTCTCTTTTTTCCCGTGTACCCCCGTGTCTCTTTTTTCCCGTGTACCCCCGTGTCTCTTTTTTTCCGTGTACCCCCGTGTCTCTTTTTTACCGTGTACCCCCGTGTCTCTTTTTTTCCGTGTACCCCCGTGTCTCTTTTTTCCCGTGTACCCCCGTGTCTCTTTTTTCCCGTGTACCCCCGTGTCTCTTTTTTCCCGTGTACCCCCGTGTCTCGTTCTTCCCGTGTACCCCCGTGTCTCTTTTTTCCCGTGTACCCCCGTGTCTCTTTTTTCCCGTGTACCCCCGTGTCTCTTTTTTCCCGTGTACCCCCGTGTCTCTTTCTTCCCGTGTACCCCCGTGTCTCTTTTTTTCCGTGTACCCGCGTGTCTCTTTTTTCCGTGTACCCCCGTGTCTCTTTTTTCCCGTGTACCCCCGTGTACCCCCGTGTCTCTTTCTTCCCGTGTACCCCCGTGTCTCTTTCTTCCCGTGTACCCCCGTGTCTCTTTTTTCCCGTGTACCCCCGTGTCTCTTTTTTCCCGTGTACCCCCGTGTCTCTTTTTTTCCGTGTACCCCCGTGTCTCTTTTTTCCCGTGTACCCCCGTGTCTCTTTCTTCCCGTGTACCCCCGTGTCTCTTTTTGCTGTGCTCTCCTGGGTCCCTTTCATCCTTAGGAAAAAAGTTTAGAGTGTGGGCATACTGCCCCTCCTGAATGCACTCTATGGTTGGCTTGTGGAGTTTCATTCGAAAATATGAAGGCAAATTAGGATTATCTGATCAAAGATTTATGACAAACATAATGTCTAAGAACGTTTCTGCACAAACTGAAAACACTTTCTAATACAACAATCAGACTCTTTATCAGAAAGGCGTTGCGGCCAGTCAGCCAACCAGGTGGTCCCTACTAAAGTGCTTTGGCACGTATGCCCAGTTTGAAAATCCCCCCTTTCTTGGTGGTGCAAATTATCTACAACCCAGCTGTCTTCCTTTGTCAAGACAGACAGGTCACACGAAGAACTGAGCTTTTCTTTGGCTGTCTGGTAATCTGACCTTTATGAAAGATTCATTTAACACAATCCTGCGTGGTTGTTAGTGTCACTGTCCTCGAGCATGCGTTGAAATTAACTGTTTTTTTGGAAAATATTTGCTTGCGACTTTTGAAAGCCTCCGCTGCCGTCGTATGGCTTCTCTTCAGTTTGCGTCTTCACACACAAATACCAACATGGAATCTGGTTTGGTATATGTCTCGTCTGTGGCCCAGACACTCACATTAACGAAAATATTTGCTTCTTTTGTAATGTGTCTTCTCTTTTACCTGTTAATCCAAGCCGTCATGCTCTCTCTCTCTCTCTCTCTCTCTCTCTCTCTCTCTCTCTCTCTCTCTCTCTCTCTCTCTCTCTCTCTCTCTCTCTCTCTCTCTCTCTCTCTCCCTCTTTCCTTGAGCCCTTAAAAAGCTTTTCTTCGATACACTTTCCTGACCTCAGTGCTCCAGACAGCATCATCAACACTCCACCCTCTCAGTTTCCCCGTGTTTGGAGAGCAGTTTGTTTTTACTTTCTCCCGACATCTTACATGTCTGGTGCTTTTTCTCGCGCTCCAGACGGCTTTCGTAAAATTCACAGTGGAACTACGTACTCGGTTCTGTTCCTCACGGTCGCGACAGAGAGGCAGTGTCTGCAAACAAACTCCACTCCTCACCCAAAAACTCTCGCTGCATGGGATAACGACGTCGTCAAGCGGTTGGAATTCCGAGTTACTCCCCTTTGGTGGAAAAAAGTATTTTCCTCCCTCGACTCCGATATTTCCTTCCCTCTCGGCAAAAGAGCTCCGAGCCCGAGACGGCAGAATCAGCTTGCGGGCGATAGTGCTGTTTAAATGTGTTCACCTCAATGTATTTGTGAAGTGAGGATTGATTCGACGCAAACAACAGAACCAGTTTATCGAGCGAGGCGGTGCTAGAGCCCGCGCCAACAAAAGGAGAAAATCCTAATGCTGATGGGCGATAGAGCGTACACAAGTCCGAGAAAATCCGGCCGAATCACTCTTCAATGACTCAGTGCTTGCTGAAGAGAATGGGCTGGTGACAACCCTCTCAATCTGCGCTCAAAAGAGCGAGCGATGGCAACAGACGCCCCTGCAAGAAGCCCTGCACCATCTCTTTGCAGTGAAAAAGCGGTGGCAGTGCAAGGAGTGACCTCTTCCTCTGCAGTCTCCAGGCACTGCGTCCATCCACAATCGTCTGCTGAATAATGAGCCTGGGATCGATTTTCCAAGTGAGAGCCACCGTAAAGAAAGACCCTGCTCGTTAGCCCGCCAGTTAAGTGTTGTGCTTTTTCTCCAGCCACGTCGAGAAGAATGCAGCTTGCGCATGGTGTTTGATGATTTTCCACTCTCCTTTATTCCGCCCGCCTTGAAAACACGGGCGATCATTACGTGTGCAGGCGGAGCCAGTGCGGTTGTTTTATGTGGAGAAAATCACCCCCTCCACTCCCACCGCCATTCTACAGCCCCATACAACTCGGCCCCAATCACAAGCCATCCCCCTCATTGCCCTGTCTTAACCACCCCACCCCACTCTATACCCACACCACGCCATCCACCCTGTCTTGTCCCGCTGTCTCCTACGAACTCTCGCAACCTTCTACCTCTCCACCCCCCCAGTCCCTCTTCCCACCCTCCTCCTGTAACGTTTTCGCCCTCCAGACACGGGTATCCCTCGGGTCACGTGTCCCTACCCCGTACATATCTCTCTCTGTCCAAAAAGAAAACGCTACAAGTAATTTTTAGCCTGAAAACACGGAAACTTTTCGAAAAACTACAACGGTCACTGAACCAATTTGCAAGCCAGCCAGCCAGCCAGGTTTTTAGCCACGTATCAAACCCCTAACCTACTAAACCACCTACACATCTATCAACCCACCCAACAATCAACC
Organism: Theodoxus fluviatilis; assembly: GCA_034096865.1. Taxonomy (NCBI): domain Eukaryota; kingdom Metazoa; phylum Mollusca; class Gastropoda; order Cycloneritida; family Neritidae; genus Theodoxus; species Theodoxus fluviatilis. The sequence continues at coordinate 297,788 of JAWQFJ010009099.1, read as the reverse complement.
CACCAACCAGCCCATGCAGCAAACAGCCTACCAATCCACCCGTCAACTAACCAACCAACCAATCAGTCAGTCAGTCAGCCAAACGGCTAGCCGGCCGACCGACTGACCGGCCATAGTTACAACTCCATTTTACTTAATGATGAATTTTTTGCTCCCAAAAGCTCTCCAACAAGAGTTTAAAAAGTGGAAATAAACTACATTAAACTGAAAAAGGTTACCTCTAGAAAGTATACTGTATCAAGACGAATAATAAACGAAACAAAAGCGTAACAATTCAGGGTACATCGA
>JAWQFJ010009099.1:285000-290000 GCA_034096865.1 Theodoxus fluviatilis | reverse complement strand
ATATGGCGACAAGATGTGGCGACAAGATGTTACGACAAGATGTGGCGACAAGATGTGGCGACGCTATTCTCATCTCCAGGCTTGACTCGAGTTTCCGCGTAAGAAGTCTGTTATCATAGGTTGTCAGCTCAAGTAGCATCTCGTAAGACTTTTTAAAGTTTATTCAACAGGTTGACACGGAAGGTGTATGGCTGCAATTTCGTTTAGGGGGGTGAGGGAAAATGCTGTGGTTGTTGTCATAAAGATCTCAAGAAGACGAAATGCATAGTCCTTTTTCGGTCATCACGCTTCCGTCTTTTTGACTCCAGGCCTGATACAAGCCCTGTGTCTCTGCGCCTGTGTCTCTGCTGCTGTGTCTCTGCTGCTGTGTCTCTGCGAATGTGTCTCTGCTGCTGTGTCTCTGCTACTGTGTCTCTGCTAATGTGTCTCTGCTACTGTGTCTCTGCGACTGTGTCTCTGCGAATGTGTCTCTGCTACTGTGTCTCTGCTAATGTGTCTCTGCTACTGTGTCTCTGCTACTGTGTCTCCGCTACTGTGTCTCTGCGAATGTGTCGCTGCGCCTGTGTCTCTGCGAATGTGTCTCTGCTGCCGTGTCTCTGCGACTGTGTCTCTGCTAATGTGTCTCTGCTACTGTGTCTCTGCGACTCTATTTCTGCTACTGTGTCTCTGCGACTGTGTCTCTGCTAATGTGTCTCTGCTACTGTGTCTCTGCGACTCTATTTCAGCTACTGTGTCTCTGCTACTGTGTCTCTGCTACTGTGTCTCTGCGACTCTATTTCTGCTACTGTGTCTCTGCTACTGTGTCTCTGCGAATGTGTCTCTGCTGCTGTGTCTCTGCGACTGTGTCTCTGCGACTGTGTCTCTGCTACTGTGTCTCTGCTAATGTGTCTCTGCTACTGTGTCTCTGCGAATGTGTCTCTGCTGCTGTGTCTCTGCTACTGTGTCTCTGCTAATGTGTCTCTGCGAATGTGTCTCTGCTACTGTGTCTCTGCTACTGTGTCTCTGCGAATGTGTCGCTGCGCCTGTGTCTCTGCGAATGTGTCTCTGCTGCTGTGTCTCTGCGACTGTGTCTCTGCTAATGTGTCTCTGCTACTGTGTCTCTGCGACTCTATTTCTGCTACTGTGTCTCTGCTACTGTGTCTCTGTCACTGTGTCTCTGCTGCTGTGTCTCTGCTACTGTGTCTCTGCTACTGTGTCTCTGCTACTGTGTCTCTGCTGCTGTGACGCTACTACCGTTTCTCTGCTAGTGTCTCTGTCACTGTGTCTCTGCTACTGTGTCTCTGTGACTGTGTCTCTGTCACTGTGTCTCTGTGACTGTGTCTCTGCTAGTGTCTCTGCCACTGTGTCTCTGCTACTGTGTCTCTGCCACTGTGTCTCTGCGACTGTGTCTCTGTGACTGTGTCTCTGTCACTGTGTCTCTGTGACTGTGTCTCTGCTAGTGTCTCTGCCACTGTGTTTCTGCTACTGTGTCTCTGCCACTGTGTCTCTGCTGCTGTGTCTCTGCTGCTGTGTCGCTACTACTGTTTCTCTGCTACTTTGTATCTGCTACTTTGTCTATGCTACTGTGTCTCTCTTACTGTGTCTCTGCGACTGTGTCTCTGCTACTGTGTCTCTGCTACTGTGTCTCTGCTACTGTGTCTCTGCTACTGTGTCTCTGCTACTAATCCACGCAGCCATGCTTGCAACCCGTCCGTGCAGTCTCTTCTACGTAACGTGCGCACTATTCCACGCAACCTTCGCACTTTCTACGCAACGTACGCACTTCTTTACGCAACGTGCGCACTCTTCTACGCAACGTGCGCATTTTTCTACGCAACGTGCGCACTCCGCGCAACGTACACACTCGGCCAAGCAACGATGCTGGCAAGCTTCCCTGCAGTGGGGTCTACGGCCTCAAGGTGGCCAAATCCCGCTGCCCTATCTGCCTGTCGTCTCACCTTCTCTTATCCACGCACCGTTTTTCCCCCTGATCTTCTCATCCCCATTCCTCCACCCCACTCCCTGCCCTGCCCCACCACTCCGCTTTCCCACTCCATCTCACCCCACGCCCTTCAATGTCCCCTATCGCTGACAGCCCTTAACCGTTAGGGCCGCCGGGGGTGGAGGGTTGGGGGATGAGGATTGGGGGATGAAAGGTGGGAAATGGGGGTGGGGGGTGGGGGGTAGAGAATGAGGGGTAGGGGATGAGGGATGAGGGGATGGGGGTGGGGGATGGAGCACACGTGCCATGGCAGGGCACGACGCCGTAAGGTTGGCGCCAAGAGCCACTGTCTATTTGCGGCACTGCTCGATGGCGGGCCCATTCGCGTGTGTTTACGAAGGCCATTTTCCTTTGTGATGCCGCTTCTCGCACGGACATCAGCCGAGAATGAACGGGAGGGAGAGGAGAACGGATATCGATTCGTCGACACAAGCCACTGCTGGGATTGGGAGTTTTCGGTTTGTGTTTCCGCCATCCCCCCTCATCTTACTCGTCTTGAACTCGTCGCCAGTGTTGTCGCTGGAATCACCGCCGCTTACGACTCGTCCAAGGGTTTCTTGGCCTGTCTGCAATCGACTGGACGACAGCCCATGGAGCGAGATGAGAGCGGGAACCTGGAACTGTTCCGGGCCTCCCTTATTGATTGCCCGGTGGCGCGGGGTGACAGACACTCCGGCATGATGAATATTACGACACGACGTGCCATTCATCAAAGTTGATTTGAAAACTGTCATTTGAATATAAATCGGGAGGCCGATTTGCCCGGGGGGAGGGGGGGGGGGGATTGCTGGGACGGCAACAGCACCCTGTGATCAGAGACGTTCCCTGGGCTTTGCAGCGTGATGCTTTGGTGTGATGGCTTTTGAAGGGTGTATGCCTTGCGCTGCTTGGGCTGCATCTACGTCATCGAACCCCGTGACCTGTCTTGGGCTGAAGGTCGCGCGGACACTCCGTGCTATTCCTGTTTAATACAACCATTATTTTTGGCGCAAGATTACGTGATGACACCTCCGACGGCTGTATGCTTATTCACAAATTTTTCTCCCCTTTTTCCTTTCTCCTTGTCAGTCCGTCGTTTGAGAATCGTCCGTGTTCCACTTGATCACCAGTTAGTAAACCTTACTGCACACATTGGTTCTGCCTTCCATGTGTGAAAGGTAAACATTCTGCTACCCACTTATGGACGACTTGCTGAAAACACCCCTGTCCTGATACAAGTGATGGCGATGATGGTTGCGAATGAGGAAGACATCGTCAGACGTCGTTGTTGACGCCTTGACTGCTGGTCTGCCACTATTTCCTTTGTACGGCACTTCGTCTTTCATCGGGTGACGTCATTCCGAAATGCCAGGCGCGCTGAGCGTGATGACGGTTGACAAGCCATGTCACGGCGGCGTCGCTGCCTCCGTCTCTGTTCCAGGACCGTCCAGGCCTGGCAATGGACTGGAGACCGCTGTCCCCAGAGTCAGCAAGCAGACAGGGATAAGGGTCGATGAGGAGAGAGAGAGAGCCTGTCAATGGGGGTGGGCATGGAGGTAGGGTGGCTTGGGGGTGAGGGGTACTCTCGCTGTGGAAGGGATCTCCCTGACGGAAGCTCGTGTTTACGAGACGAGAACCTGACATTAATCGCTGCTGAGACTCTGGAGAGTGGGTCCGACAGTGAGGGATAGGGGAGGGCGATAGGGAGGTGGAGGTGGGACGGGAGGAAGAGCGTGAGGGTGGGGGTGGGGGAGAGGAGGTTGTGAGGTTGATGAGTCGAGAGCGACCCTGGAATCGAAACAGACGGGACGCCTGAATAATTAATCAGCCTCGAGCCAGTGCGGCCGGAGAGGATTTCGGGAAATCGTCTGACGCCTCCCGTCCAGACAGCGTCGGCCGCGGGTCACGCCACGTCACACTTCGTAACGCCATGTCACACCTCGTAACGCCACGTCACACTTCGTAACACCACGTCACGCCTTGTCACGCAACGTCACGACATGTCACTCATCGTAACGCCACGTCATGACACATCAACCTCGTCACGCCACGTCACGCCTTGTCACGCCACGTCACGCCTTGTCACGCCACGTCACGACATGTTACGCCTTGTCACGACACGTCACGACATGTTACGCCTTGTCACGCCACGTCACGCCTTGTCACGCCTTGTCACGCCACGTCACACCTCATAACGCTACGTCACTCCTTGTCATGCCACGTCACACCTAGTATCTCCACGTCACGCCTTGTCACGCCCATCACGATATGTCACGAAACCTCACAAATCGACAGGTCACGTCACAACACGTCCAGAACATTACAACACATCTCACAACATTTCAAAACGTCACAAAACATTACAACAAATCACAAAACGTCACACGGCATTAAAAAAAAACACACCAAAAAAGTGACCAAAACTTACAAAACAATACACAACCTTATTCTCTGATACGCCACGTCATGGCAAACAAGCCACGTCGCACCCCGTGCACCCCATAAGAACACGCTTCTGAAATGCTACCGCAATTAGTGTCAGGACAGTTTATCGAAGACTACGATGGCAGTGTAGTCCCATGACTCTAATTGTCTACATCGCTTTGGTGACTGTTGAAGAACTTAGCCTAGAAAGAAGTGAATATATCAACCCAATCTAGATAGCAGTGAATGTATCAGTCTAGATAGCAGTGAATGTATCAGTCTAGGTGGCAAAAGTTTGGATGTCTAATGCGGTCCTGGAATTGAGCGCTCGCTGTGGCAGCACTCCAGGCACGCTTGCGCCGCTGTGTGTCCATCAGCACTCCGCCCGACGCGTGGCCTGAGTGAGAAAAGAAGAGAGGAATGACGGAATATGGAGGACGTGTTTAAGTCCACCCAGATGAAACATTGCATATTTTTAAGCCCTACACTCCCACCTCCACCCCCTTCCCTCCAGTCATTCTTTTCACTCTTTCCTTCCCAGTCTACAACTGCCCCCAACCTCTCTCTCTCTCTCTCTCTCTCTCTCTCTCTCTCTCTCTCTCTCTCTCTCTGTCTC
>JAWQFJ010009099.1:207500-280000 GCA_034096865.1 Theodoxus fluviatilis | reverse complement strand
CATTGATATGTAAGTTGTTGATTCCTAATCTGAATCTTATCAAAACATCTCTGAATTTCTTAATTTTAATATCGTTAAGATAACTTTCGAAGCCATGTGCACTTTTACAGGTCCTATACGTTGCAAAGCGCTCACTGCTACAGAGTTTCTCGTTCCACTGCTGCCTAAAACAATCTCGTAATCTTTGTTGGAATGCCCTCAAAAAACCCTTCTCATTTGAGCACCCCCCATTTATCCACACAAAGTTGTAGCCCAACCTTGTTAGACATTCCTGTACAGCTTTGGCCCAGTTTAGTTCCGCTGGCAGACTGATACTGCACAGCATTCGAAAGTCTTGCTTGGGGAGTCTGTCCAACGACATTTTGCCCAGCTTTAGCCAATACTGTATTGCCCTGGACACTGCGTTGGCAACAAGGGGGTACCTACCAGTCTCGCCATATATAAAAGTGCTGGGCGTTCGAACATCTAGATTTAAAAATCTTTTACACGCGAACATGTGCACCTTTTCTGTATCGCTCCGTCCCGATAGTCCCCATATCTCCGAGCCGTACAAGAGCGCTGGAGCTACCTGGGCATCAAAGAGCTTGAAGAAGACAGAAGTGTTCAGGGTGTGCAGACCCCTCATAGTCTTCAGCAACTGTACCACTTTCTGTTTTGTGTTTACCATCTGATGTTCCATTGCCACAGTATTTGACAACTTGGTAGAAAACATGTAGCCCAGATATTTGTAGCGATTGACTACCTCCAGTTGCGTTCCATCTAGGACCCATTTTTCATTATTCCCCAGATGGCCTCCTCGTCGGAAGACCATGACTTTGGTTTTACCGATGTTTACAGTCAGTCCCAGTTTTTTGGAAATAGCATCCAAATTGTTAATCTGGTTTTGTAAACCAAATGGAGTAGTTGACAGGAGCACAATATCGTCTGCGAACAAGAGCAAGAACATTTCCCTTGCGCCTGGCATTAGCTGTACCCCATGGCGTCCATGCTCACGCACATATGTAGCTGCATAAGAAATGTACAGGGAAAATATTATCGGTGACTCGCTGGCCCCCTGTCTTACTCCAACAGGACATTCAAACAATTCTGAATGTAATGAGTTCCATCTAACACAGGCCTGGACTTGAGAGTAGACAGCTTTAAACATACTGATAAACTTGGCTGACACTCCCATTTTTGACAATACATTCCACAGGCAGGCTCTGTCCACTGAGTCAAATGCTAGAGGAACACCAGTGGAAATACACAGTGACAGTGTGACAAGGTAGACAAGCGCACAACTTGTGACATCGTAGTCACGCATTGGCAACAATGTGGTGACCCAAAAGCATATCTCCTACAGCCAGCTAATCGGCGGTCCTTTCCACTGGCCATCAGACATTGGCATCAATGTGGTGACCCAAAAGCATATCTCCTACAACCAGCTAATCGGTGGTCCTTTCCACTGGCCATCAGACATTGGTAGTGGTAATAGGGAGATTGAATTCAATACGGATTAAATTTTTCCAATTGATAACCATAAATTGAGCAGACACCTACCATGATATAAAAATGTTTGTTCATTGTTCTTAGGAAAAATCTCGAACTATCTTCAACTTACACGGCTTCCACGTGTACACTTTATCCTTGTCAGGATGAAGATCGTTTTGTCCACGGGAGAAAACTTTTTAAGGGCTTGTTCCTACATGACGGAAATACAACATATGGTTAAATAATTTCCCACCCCATCCCCTTTTTTTCCTTGTTATTTCTTGTTTGCTTTTTTTCAGCCTTAGATGTGCCACGCGTGCTACGCTGTGGTATGAACAGAAATGTGCTTCTCTGGGAAAACGGTTTGGCGGCTTGTGTGACAAAAATATGCTTCAGGTAATTCGCTATAAAAAGACTTTTCTATCTGAACTTTCCTAAACAACACTTTTGCTATGGTGCTTGACATGTATGTCTTTGCGTGCGTTCTCGGGTATGTGCATGCTCGCGTGTGTGGATTCGCGAGCATTCTTGCGTGTGAAAGTGCAGTGTTGGTGAGTATGACCTTGTATTGCAAGACACGCGCACGCATGCCTGGGCCCCGCGTTAGAGCGGCAAGCCAGGTTGCCTCAAGCCAAACCTCGCTGTGAGTAATGGTGACACGTCTCTCGCCTGACGTCACGTGTCCAATTCAACGCCGCGTCTACACATTCGCCACCTCACCTTGAAGCTGCACAGGACACGGTCACAGGTCGTGACGGATTTCGAATCGTAAAACCAGCGAGCTGTTTCTAACTTGCTAAGACATCAATCACATCTCACGCAAATGTGGCGCTACCCGTAAACCGAGCCGCAAACACGCGATGATAAATCAACAACCCTTGCTGATATCGAGAGGATGACGTCATTTTAGGTGCAACAGTCATCGCACCGGACCTGATCCTGAATCTTAGCGTGATGCAGCAGGCGTTATGCAGCAAGTCACTTGCCAGGACAAGCGGCGACAGATTTGCTGGGACACACGCAGGAACAGCCTGATGTTTCGTCCTGGCAGGAACGGGCCTCACTGCCCACACTTTCATGCTCAGCGCGCCTGCCAGCAGCGTTTTAGCGCCAGTGGCGTGGGGATGACAAACACCTGGGCTGGCTCTCTCTCAGTCCCTGCCCTCCCTGTCCTCGTCCTGCCATTGCCCCAACCCCCACCCCCTCTTCTCCCCTTTGTTTGCTCCGGACTTGGGACGCCGTGGCGGATGACACGGCCCTGTACACAACCCTCCTCCCCGTCAACATGTCCCCCAGATCACGTGACGCTGATTACCATGGACCCCCGGGACTCTCTCTCTCTCTCTCTCTCTCTCTCTCTCTCTCTCTCTCTCTCTCTCTCTCTCTCTCTCTCTCTCTCCGTGGTTGCTTACGACGTCGTCAGTTTCCGGTCACGGTTCTTCCTTGATAAGAGTGAGATCTTCACTGAAAGCGGAGTGGCAGAGGGACTGATGGAAAGTTATTCAGCAGAATTGAGGAAAGTCGGCCGAGGAGCAGAGCGACAAGGCGTTGAAGCGAAAGGCAGGGCAAGACGAGTGAAAGACAGGGCAAGACGAGTGTAAGGCGGGGCAAACGAGTGAAAGCAGGGCAAGAAGAGTGAAAGGCGGGGCAAGAATACTAAAAAGCAGGGCAAGAAGACTGAAAGGCAGTGGAAGACGAGTGAAAGGCAGGGCAAGACGAGTGAAAGGCAGGGCAAGACGAGTGAAAGGCAGGACAAGAAGACTGAAACGCAGGGCAAGACGAGTAAAAGGCAGGGCAAGACGAGTGAAAGGCAGGGCAAGACGAGTGAAAGGCAGGGCAAGACGAGTGAAAAGCAGGGCAAGACGAGTGAAAGGCAGGGCAAGAAGACGGAAAGGCAGGGCAAGACGAGTGAAAGGCAGGGCAAGACGACTGAAAGGCAGGGCAATGAGAGTGAAAGGCAGGGTAATACGAGTGAAAGGCAGGGTAATGCGAGTGAAAGGCAGGGCAAGGCGAGTGAAAGGCAGGGCAAGGCGAGTGAAAGGCAGGGCAAGACGAGTGAAAGGCAGGGGAAGACGAGTGAAAGGCAGGGCAAGGCGAGTGAAGGACAGGGCAAGAATACTAAAAGGCAGTGCAATAAGACTGAAAGACAGGGCAAGACGAGTGAAAGGCAGGGCAAGACGACTGAAAGGCAGAGCAAGACGACTGAAAGACAATACAAGACGAGTGAAAGACAATACAAGACGACTGAAAGACAATACAAGACGACTGAAAGACAATACAAGACGAGTGAAAGGCAGGGCAAGACGAGTGAAAGGCAGGGCAAGACGACTGAAAGGCAGGGCAAGGCGAGTGAAGGGCAGGGCAAGAATACTAAAAGGCAGTGCAAGACGAGTGAAAGACAATACAAGACGACTGAAAGACAATACAAGACGACTGAAAGACAATACAAGACGAGTGAAAGACAATACAAGACGACCGAAAGACAATACAAGACGACTGAAAGACAATACAAGACGAGTGAAAGACAATACAAGACGACTGAAAGACAATACAAGACGACTGAAAGACAATACAAGACGACTGAAAGACAATACAAGACGACTGAAAGACAATACAAGACGACTGAAAGACAATACAAGACGACTGAAAGACAATACAAGACGACTGAAAGACAATACAAGACGACTGAAAGACAATACAAGACGACTGAAAGGCAGGGCAAGACGACTGAAAGGCAGGGCAAGACGACTGAAAGGCAGGGCAAGACGACTGAAAGGCAGGGCAAGACGACTGAAAGGCAGGGCAAGACGACTGAAAGACAATACAAGACGACTGAAAGACAATACAAGACGACTGAGAGACAATACAAGACGACTGAAAGACAATACAAGACGACTGAAAGACAATACAAGACGACTGAAAGGCAGGGCAAGACGACTGAAAGGCAGGGCAAGACGACTGAAAGGCAGGGCAAGACGACTGAAAGACAATACAAGACGACTGAAAGACAATACAAGACGACTGAAAGACAATACAAGACGACTGAAAGGCAGAGCAAGACGACTGAAAGACAATAAAAGACGACTGAAAGGCAGGACAAGCGAGTGAAAGGCAGGACAAGCGAGTGAAAGGCAGTACAAGCGAGTGAAGGGCAGGGCAAGAATACTAAAAGGCAGTGCAATAAGACTGAAAGGCAGGGCAAGACGACTGAAAGGCAGAGCAAGACGACTGAAAGACAATACAAGACGAGTGAAAGACAATACAAGACGAGTGAAAGACAATACAAGACGACTGAAAGACAATACAAGACGACTGAAAGACAATACAAGACGACTGAAAGACAATACAAGACGACTGAAAGACAATACAAGACGACTGAAAGGCAGGGCAAGACGACTGAAAGGCAGGGCAAGACGACTGAAAGGCAGGGCAAGACGACTGAAAGGCAGGGCAAGACGACTGAAAGGCAGGGCAAGACGACTGAAAGACAATACAAGACGACTGAAAGACAATACAAGACGACTGAAAGACAATACAAGACGACTGAAAGGCAGAGCAAGACGACTGAAAGACAATACAAGACGACTGAAAGGCAGGACAAGCGAGTGAAAGGCAGGACAAGCGAGTGAAAGGCAGTACAAGCGAGTGAAGGGCAGGGCAAGAATACTAAAAGGCAGTGCAATAAGACTGAAAGGCAGTGCAATAAGACTGAAAGGCAGGGCAAGACGAGTGAAAGGCAGGGCAAGACGAGTGAAAGGCAGGGCAAGCGAGTGAAAGGCAGTACAAGCGAGTGAAAGGCAGTACAAGTGAGTGAAGGGCAGGGCAATAAGACTGAAAGACAATACAAGACGACTGAAAGACAATACAAGACGAGTGAAAGGCAGGGCAAGACGAGTGAAAGGCAGGGCAAGACGAGTGAAAGACAATACAAGACGAGTGAAAGACAATACAAGACGACTGAAAGACAATACAAGACGACTGAAAGGCAGAGCAAGACGACTGAAAGACAATACAAGACGACTGAAAGACAATACAAGACGACTGAAAGGCAGAGCAAGACGACTGAAAGACAATACAAGACGACTGAAAGGCAGGACAAGCGAGTGAAAGGCAGGACAAGCGAGTGAAAGGCAGTACAAGCGAGTGAAGGGCAGGGCAAGAATACTAAAAGGCAGTGCAATAAGACTGAAAGGCAGGGCAAGACGAGTGAAAGGCAGAGCAAGACGAGTGAAAGACAGGGCAAGACGAGTGAAAGGCAGTACAAGCGAGTGAAAGGCAGTACAAGCGAGTGAAAGGCAGTACAAGCGAGTGAAGGGCAGGGCAATAAGACTGAAAGACAACACAAGACGACTGAAAGACAATACAAGACGACTGAAAGGCAGGGCAAGACGAGTGAAAGGCAGGGCAAGACGAGTGAAAGGCAGGACAAGCGAGTGAAAAGCAGGGCAAGACCAGTGAAAGGCAGGGCAAGACGAGTGAAAGGCAGGACAAGCGAGTGAAAAGCAGGGCAAGACCAGTGAAAGGCAGGGCAAGTGGTCTGAAAGAGAGGACAAGAAGAGTGAAAGACAGGGCAAGACAAGTGAAAGACAATACAAGACAAGTGAAAGACAATACAAGACGAGTGAAAGATTGGACAAGAAGAGTGAAAGGTAGGACAAGAAGAGTGAAGGCTGGATAAAACAAGTGAAGAGCAGGACAAGAAGACTGAAAGGCACGGCGTAAACGGCAGAGCAAGAAGAGTGAAAGGCAGGGCAAGACGAGAAAGGCAGGGCAAGAAGAGAAAGGCAGGGCAAGACAAGAAAGGCAGGGCAAGAAGAGAAAGGCAGGGCAAGAAGAGAGAAAGGCAGGGCAAGACAAGAAAGGCAGGGCAAGAAGAGAAAGGCAGGGCAAGAAGAGAGAAAGGCAGGGCAAGACGAGAAAGGCAGGGCAAGAAGAGAAAGGCAGGGCAAGAAGGGAGAAAGGCAGGGCAAGACGAGAAAGGCAGGGCAAGAAGAGAAAGGCAGGGCAAGAAGGGAGAAAGGCAGGGCAAGACGAGAAAGGCAGGGCAAGAAGAGAAAGGCAGGGCAAGACGAGAGAAAGGTAGCGCAAGACGAGAAAGGCAGGGCAAGAAAAGAAAGGCAGGGCAAGACGAGAAAGGCAGAGCAAGAAAAGAAAGGCAGGGCAAGACGAGAAAGGCAGAGCAAGAAGAGAGAAAGGCAGGGCAAGAAGAGAGAAAGGCAGGGCAAGAAAAGAAATGCAGGGCAAGACGAGAAAGGCAGGGCAAGAAGAGAGAAAGGCAGGACAAGAAGAGAGAAAGGCAGGGCAAAGAAAGCGCTTGAAGCAAAGGCAGGACCGGACATGGAGGAGAAGACGAACACCAGGACTCGAAAAAAAGGAGGGCAATGGGGAAGTACGATGAGCAGGAAGCAGGAGGAGCGGGGAAAGGAGGCAACTTGACGAAGCACAAAACAAAAGAAAATTTGTCCTGCAACTGCATTCGGCATTAATTAACGCTTTAAATACATAAGAACTAGCCCGATTTTCGTGTTTTATCTCCTCCTGTGGGTTTGGAGTGAAACGAATGAACCCATCGCGTCACCCTTCGTGATTCCTGAGAGGCGAGGAAAATGGAACATCGTGACTTGATTTGCGCTTACTCTAAACCATTCTTGTTAATTTCGTGCTCAATGACCTAACATAGCATACAAAGATTGATAGGCCATAAAATTCCATCCATCCATCCATCCATCCATCCATCCATCCATCCATCCATCCATCCATCCATCCATCCATCCATCCATCCATCCATCCATCCATCCATCCATCCATCCATCCATCCATCCATCCATCATGATTTTATAGTTGTGAATATAGCATTGACAAACTGTTTGTTTCCACCACAATGGCCGAGTGCAGTGTTACACTGACATTATCAGTCGCCAATTGTCATGTGACCTTGACTGCCAGGTTCAAAAGTCAAGCTGCCTTCATCCACTCTGTGTAGAGGATGCGGCTTCAGCAGAAGGCTTAAGAAGTCGATGGAGATCAACTGAAGCTGCCAGGCGTGAGGAATGAGTGGGAGCAATGGCTTGACCGCTTTGATCATTCAATCATTTGATTCTTGAATGCGTTTTTAAGAGTAACACATGGTTTCTACCTTCTGGCTAACATAGTGGATAGGAAGTGTTTCAGACAGGAAAAAAGGAAGAACGAAAAAAGAAGAGAGAGAGAGAGAGAGAGAGAGAGAGAGAGAGAGAGAGAGAGAGAGAGAGAGAGAGATGAGACTTTATTGTCAGGCCTCCGGCCCATTGACAAAACAGTTTGCAAAAATCAACTTACCATACTCAAACATAACTTTTAAAAAATCAAGAGAGCACAAGCGATTCAAATAGGCCGTGTGACCAAAATGCAAGAAACGCAGAACAAAAGCTCACGAAATAAACGAAAATATTGCAAGAAAAGTTGGCTGATGCTCGCCACGTTCAGTCTCTCCGGATGCATGGCCACATATCTTCGGACGGTTATGGATGTGCTCGTGGCTGTCGGTTTGTAAAGAACACAACATGGCGGCAGCACTGCCGACTATCCGTACAATCTGCAACATGCTGTATATCTGTTGAATTTTCGATTTTTGTCGTTAATGTGTGCTTAAAAAACCCACTAGCAATACTTCTCTGTCTTCACAAACTGCAACAACAATGCCATCATCGGACAACAACACTTTTGAAAAGAGAACCAGTCAAAGGATAATTACGTTCAAATGTTCTCAATGACATCACGCTTAAAGATTCAAAAAGCAACTATCACAAAATTGTTGTAGAAATTACATTTACAAATGGACAGATTCAGGAAGTTTCGACTTTGCGAACTGACAAATCAGCACTGACCAGTGACGAACTGTTTGACAACGCATAGCAGGCACACATCTACGTAACACTTGATGCTGTGTGTTTCGGATGAGCAGTTCTTGCAAAGCAGTCAAAACATTAGGTTGAATGTGCACATGCAGAGCACTTCACCCATGAACTGAGTGGTTCAGCACACGCATCACATCATGCACGCACATGCTCTGGTTTCGTGACCCCTCTCCCTAGCTGCCAAAAGATCTCAGAGACGCTGACAGATACAACGTGCATAGTGCCCTCGAATGCACACAGCAAGATCTTATCTTGGCTCCTTTCGCCGGCTGATGCATCATTTTCAAGGCAGACACTTTTATGATGCTCGGAGAAGGTCGATGCCGTTTCCATGGGCGGCTTTCGAGCGGTCTTCTCGGCGGGACGCACGCTTTCTCCGTCGAACTCACGTGTCGTCTTCTCACACGCTGGTGTCGCATGGTTTTCAGGAGCTGCTTGGGATGCACTAGGAATGCAGTCACTTCCATTCTGGGTCTTCGCATGTTCCATTCCTGGGGTACAAGGGGATGCTACGTGCCGAGGAGAAACGTGCTTGTCAAAGGAATGACTAGGTGACAAATCGGCAGCCCCTGTTCCCTGGAAATGTTCATGTTGTCTTGTCTGGAACAGTTGTCGTCTCCGAAGATCGAAGGAGATTTTCTGCTCCTGGTGACGAGTTGCCGAACCGACCATCAACACTGCTCCCCTCGACAGACAGTGGACTGGCGCATTTCAACATTATTGTAGTGCAGTCAAATTTTGCTGCAATGTTCCAACATTTCCAAATGTGAGTTGTTGAAAGTTCGCTCACCGCTTGTATCACAATCTTAGGCAGGCTCTCTTCCATCATGGCGTTCCACTACACGGTCAGAATCCAGTAGTACGGCGATATATACGGAGTGCAAACACGCACAGCCTGCTTCAATGGCGTCTTACACAGACACACACACACACACACAGAGAGAGAGAGAGAGAGAGAGAGAGAGAGAGAGAGAGAGAGAGAGAGAGAGAGAGATGGTAAACTGATGTCAAAACGCTCTTGTTATCATATCCAGGTGCAATACTTGTTTCATCGGGGGTTCCATAAAGTGTCACATTGTAAGTAAAGCAAGTCACTGTATAACAGAGGGGCTGCTGGTGTGAGTGTGTGAAGTCAGCATCTTTAACATAAAAATTCACTGCACTTTGTTACCATAAACATATCGCAAACTGTGTGTAGTTCTCTGGTTAATGCACATGCATGCGAGACATGGTCACCCACGTCAGAGCAGTGGAAATGAGACGCCATCGCGTCATCGTCTTGATCGTGGGCATCTCATACGTAGACCACGTCAAAAATCAACAGGTCCGCAACTCAATCTGGCCCTCATGAAGATTTTATCCCAACAATGAAGATGAAAACTCCAATTGTACGGCCACGTCACAAGAACCTGTGGCCTTGCAAAGACCAGGGAACAGTGAAGGGAAGGAGATGGAGTGGTAGACAGAAGCGGCAAGGACAGACAAAACAGGATCTGACTTGTTGCTACCGAAGAGAGTTTAGGGAAATGTCAGCCCTGCTCAAGTTCCTTCACTTTTCATGCATTCAATTTGAAAAACTCTGCCACTGACGAGCTTTGAATTCAGCAACTAGAGGAAATGCTTCTCCACTAACATGTTGATGAGCACTCTCTTGCTACTTGACAATCGTGCCTCAAGACTCCGATGGCGAGTGATGTGTATGCGTGCGTGGTGCGTGTTTGTGTGAGCGCAGCATCCCAAGTCGAATGGCGAGAGCGGTTTGTGTCAAGTGGCAAGACATGCCCAGTACACTGAAATGGCACACAGCACTGACAACCTGACCTTGACCCTGCCTACGACGCACTGCGCCTTTCTGCGCAGAAGAGCTATGCTATGTGTAGCAGGACGGAAATAAGAGGTTTGTTCAGGAGTACAAAGCGCTGCATGAGCGCTTCATGTTGGCAATTGAGCGCTCTTTGCCTCTCCGGAACACCTACAGATGTAGTGCAGCGCTTCCCTTGTTAAAGGGGAGGTAAATCTTCTACGCCCCATGTTGTGTTATAGACGCTAAGAAAGTGTTTTCTTTACCACAGACATCGTTTATGCACGTTTAAATGTATTCCGCATGAATAAAGTCCACTACTGTGTCATCCTTACTTGCCATTACTCGCGCATACAAAGCGCTTGGGGCAAATAATGCCCGTTCCAGTCCCAAAATTGTGTTTCTGAGGGTTATTTTACGCATCGACGGCCAGTGCGGGATCGAAGACGCCATTTTGAAAATCGTCTGAATCACCTCGGATCGGTGATGCACAGCGCTGCTCAGCGCTGAGTGAATCACGCCCCAAAATTGCTGTTAGGAGTGAAACACATGCAGCGCTGTGCAGCGCTTTGCAGCGCCTCCTGAACAAGCCTAAGGTATGGCGACATGGCAGGCAGAGAGCTTTCGTTGTTCGTGTTACGGCAAATGGATAACAACGTGGCCAAATACAAATCACTGATTTTCAGTGGCTGCCACACGGGAAGGAACACCAGCAGGAAAGCTTTGTGCATTTTAAGAAGGAAATGGAAGAAAGGGTTATACATGTAGGCAGGAAGTGTTGCATGTTTGCCACCCCAATGGGAATCGCCCCACCTTCCTCGAGAACGCGCGAAACTGCGGCCGTATTCTTCCGTCCTCGTGGCTGCATCGTCAGGGTATGCCTTCCCACTGACATGCTGCGTCTCTCCCGTGTATGAGACCGGTTAATTGCGACGGAATGTTGCAACTTGAAGGGGGAAAAACAGTATTTGAAGAATGCATTTTGAATGGCATGTGTATGTGCTTTCGCCCGCATAAACCAGTGGCAAACATATATTATATTGTTTGAACGCAAATATTTCCTCTCAAGTGACCTGTTTTCAAACGGTGTCTATCGGCCTGGCTTTCGCAAAGCATTTTCCGCTGTCCCGCTCATCAGTGGGAATGGAGTTGCACGTAGAGTGGTGTTGGGGCAGTTGACATGGATGGCGTGCTATGCGGAAACAATTGTCCGCGGACTAACAGTCTGCATTTGGTCCAGATCAATGCTGATATTGAGAAGTTGAGAGGACTAGAGGGAGAGTCCATCTGGTGTGTAGATGGAAAGTCACGATAGAGGTGTGCGGTGTGTTTTCCAGTCAAGGCAGGCACGCTCTGATGACCAGCGCATCATGGATGACTGGAAGCGTGTTCCAGCCCACCGACAGGCCCCGCTGATCTGCACGCAGTCGAGCATGGGTGACAGACGATCAGAGCTTTGATCTTCACACCGTGCTGGCTCTGCGGCATCTGTCTCCGTCATATCGCAACGTACCAACTGCTGTGCCTGCTCCGTAGTCCTAGCCGCCTGCAGGCAAGGCACTGCTGTCTCACAGCAAAATACTTCACCAGGCTTTTGCTTAGTGCACAGAGTCTTCACAACACTTTCTCTTTCGGCGTTGCAGTCGCACTTGGACTCTGGATTCCCGTCGACTCCTGCATATCAAGAATAATGCATACGTAAATGGCATCGAATGCAATCGACTGGTGGGTTTCACTGAGGATGAGAACGCCCGATAAATCCACATAGTAATTCTATTCAGAATTAAGAACATGTGGGGATAGGTGGTGGGGGAGGGGGAGATGCATGAGAAAAAACAGAGGATTTTCCCTACTAGCAGTGCACCTTTTTCGTGACGTGTGGGACAGCTTTTGGAAAGGCTGAGACTGCAGTGTGAGCCGCAGTCCAGGTGACCCAATGCCACGTGATGGCTGACGAGAACGAGGCTAACAACACTGGCATGACAAGCTGCATCAAAATGTTCACGACTAGTCTGTAGTGGGACCACTCTTCACAATTCATTCAGTTGAAGTTACCTTGTGTGTGTTTGTGGTATTTTTGTGTTTAATGTATATAAACATATCTTGCATATATACAAACATGCATAGTCATCAACGTGTTTGCGTTCCAGAACGCTTCTAAAGGGTGCGTGAGCTTACAGTAGTGCCTCCAGGTTCCTCAGGTGAGGATACATTGATTCATTGGTGTTACGAACATTTCTTATCAAAGGAACGTGTACGTTACCGGAAGCAATATAAGGAAATGCCAAAATTCCAATGACACTCTTGTACAAGTGAGTGCTAGGAAACGCTTTGCATTACCGCATCATCACTTCCGCCCAAGCACGCAACTGTAACACCCAGGTCCGACCAAGCGACACAGAGTCCAGAAAGAGGTGACCTCCCGTGTTCTTCTCTGGATCAGAGCCACGAGTCCATCCTGAGCTTCCCATCTCAGAGGAGACCAGGCCTTACAAATCCATCTGCGCCGTTGCCATGGACTCGTTTTAGAAATACAGAAGAGAGCAAATATGTTGACAGAAAGATCCTCAATACATTCCTGCTCGGTACTGATTAGATCTCTCTCTCTCTCTCTATTTGTTAATTATGCAGAAAGACATACACGATATTGTCTACGACATTTTAACCCTTGTAAACGTAGATCAATGGTATGCGACTCGTTACAACCCTGACTGCGACCATTCTAAGGTTGTTTTAGGTGATCTGGTCACTCTGACATTCTCACTAAGCGCGTAGTAGGCCAAATGTGCTAAAGCATCCAAACTGAATTGAAGAATAAGCCAGGGAACTTAAAGTTGTTCAAGCATAGATTCCAATAAAATTAGAGAAAGAACCTTTGCGATGCACGTAGGGGTGCCAAAGTCAGTTACAACTCGAGATGCCTTCTCTCAACTAAAAAACATGCTGAGAGAGAAGATTCGTTTAGTTTCATATAGCAATGGGGGGTTTTTTAACCATGGGGAATTTTCCTTCGTCGACCATTTGACGCTGAACGAATGTAAAAACTCAAATCGAGCTTTGTTGAAGGAGGAGCATTGGTGGACTGGACAGGTGCAGGCGCCGTGTGGCAAGTGAGGCAAGTGCCAGGCGACTGCAGTCTTCCTGCGTGTCGTGCAGACAGTGCAGCCGTGTTCACAGCGCTTCCAGGTCGCCTCAACCTCAACCCCGACGCCTGCAATCGACCAGGGGCTGCAGAGCTGGCGTGCCTTTACGGCTCCGTAGCGGCAGCCGGGACTGCCTTCAGCAGGTGCGATCCTCCATTAATCACGCGTTAGGGCTTTCCATGCTCCCTCGGAATGTTTCACCCCCATCGCCCTTGTCAGACACAGCGGGAGGGGGGGGGGCGCTTGCCTGGGTTGCAGTACCTCGAGTCTAAGTCGTGACGAAAGCGGGGAGTTGTGGGTGCGACACTTCCCAAGGCCTGCAAAGCATCTTCAGACACCAGAGAAACAAAAGGGCCTGCGAGAGTGAGGGCTGAAAGACTCTCATTGGTGGAAAACTTGCCCCCACTGGTACTGACAGGACACGGAGCAGTTAATAACATCCGCTGCAACCGAGCAAAAGCAATCACTTCCAGTTGCAAATCCATGTCACGAACATGAGACTGCATTGAAAAAGCGACACGCATACCTACTCTCGCATCGTGGGATAATGCTAACAATTGGAAAACCTGATTTGTTTCACCAAGTGCGTTAAAGCACCGCGTCAGGGAATGGAACATCGCGAAAATTCACTGCACGCTCACACAGCAATTTCACTCCCCATAATGAATCGACCGAAAGCAAACAAAGAAGCGACGGTAGAGAAGCGAGCCAATGCAGGCCCGAAAGCCCTGTCGGAAACTCGAGGCGGGGAAGGCCGGTGAAAAATGCCGCCCTTCAGCCCTGGCGCTGGGGGCCTTCGTGACTCCGCCGTCCCGGTGCGTATTAATGACGGGGGCAGCACGAACCTATCTCGTGTCACGGCCGCGAGGCCCGGAGTCGAGGATTACTGAAGCGGACGATAGAGTTTGGAAGTCGCCTGTGTAACTGTAAGTGGAGCGCTGCGCCCTGGCCTGGCGAGGAGTACAGCTCTATCAAACAACAACGCGCCCTGCCCTGGTGTTGGCCTTATCACGCTTCTCCCTGATTGTCGACCACGCAAAGACATATTTTAATGTAGAGCACCGTTGTAGCTGTACATTTCCACGTAATCGCGTTTGTTCCTCAAGGCTCCCATTTCAAAAGCCGCTATTTGCATGAAGAATTCGTGACGCACGACGTGGAATGTTAATGAAATACAACACAAAGACACAATGTGCAACTTGCATTGCAGCACAGCTTCTAAAAGTCACTAATACGATGTGGCATGCCTGGCGGTCTGAAGTGCGTGTGTTGAGTTCATCCTTCGGTGTTCAGTTAAAATATGTGTTAAATAATCCCAAGTATGTGAAACCCGCCCCATTCCGAAAGCATCGTTCCGCTGTACCTTTCTTTTCTCCAGCCTGCTGTGCATCTCCAAATTGATGCGCTGTGGGCATTCCATGTGATGGGATTCAGCGTGTCCCAAGCATTTCCTGCCTGATTTGCAGTGAGCTTGTCAAGAATGTGTTTTAGACCGCAGGGCGTGCCTTCGGATAACAACTCCTTCTACAGGTCCGCTCAGCCAAAATATGGACGATGTTCCCATATTATATTATGATAGTACATGGTATTGGGGATTGAAAACAACAAAGTTCCCTCTTCGATCGTATCTATTAAACAGTGAAAAATGACTTTTAAAAGTGCGAATTTGTATGATTCAAAACTATACAGGAGTTACTTCCCGTGACACATTTTCGTAGTTTTGGCCAATCAGAAATTAGGTCAGATTTACTGCGGAGATTTCACCATGGCAGCGTGTGCATGGGCCAATTGTAAACAGTGGCTACATCAAGCTTTTTAAACTTGAAAAATTCTATGAGGTAGGCTGTGTAGCATTTTAATAGTTCCTAGTGCTAGACTTGCATGCGTGGCGGCTATTATGCAGTCTAGGTGCAGCAGGTTGGGTTATACATAGTAGGGCTGTCTTTCCAGAAGTAGTCTAACGTACTAGCCTTGAAGTTGTCGGCGTCTTCAGGAAGACTGTTCCATGTGTTGACGACCCTCTGAGAGAAGTAGTTGACTCTCACGTTTAGTCTGCAGTGGTCTTTGGGGAGTTTGAGAGAGTGGCCTCTGGTTTCTCTGCTGTTGGTTGGTTCGAAGCGAGGTCTGTCTGCATCATACAGTCCATGCACGTACGTACTTACGACTATGTCTTTATTAGTTCGACGTCATCAACTTCGTGATGAAACTGATTTGCAATAAAATTTATCGTTTGTGGTCGTAATTCCAAAACGAGACACCATATTACCTCCAAAATACATTGGATTCTTACTTGGGAGAATCCCTGACCTTCCGCCAATTTTCATTAAGATCCGTTTTTATCGTTTTGAGTTATTTTGCTAAATAACTAAATTACTAATAAACAGTAGCTCTGAAACACAGTAATACAGGTACAGAAACTGCTGTTGTTTGTCTCAAACTGTTACCTCTCTCTCTCTCTCTCTCTCTCTCTCTCTCTCTCTCTCTCTCTATCTCTCTTTCTCTCTCTTTATCTCTCCCCCTCTCTCTCTGAGTGTGTGTGTGTGTGTGTGTGTGTGTGTGTGTGTGTGTGTGTGTGTGTGTGTGTGTGTGTGTGACAGCAAGGTTGCCTTGACGAAGCAGTCGATGAATTACGATTTAACATGGTACGGCATCTGCCCGATTCATCAGCTGAGAATTTATTCACTTAATTGATCGTCGTCGTTTTCGTCGTCGTCGTTGTCATTGTATTTGTCATTGAATGAATTGAGTTATACGTTTGCAAGCAACTGGTAATTCCGTGTTTGTCTAATTGTCTAAGCTGGTCTGCTATGGTACCATTTACCCTTTTGCATGAAACTCTTATGCAGACTGATGCCAACGTTGGGACGTTCTCCAACGGTCATGCCGGCTTCCCCGTTTCCTGTTTCAGTCTGGAAGAAGCAACGCTCTGCCTGTGTCAGTGTTTGGTTCCATTGCTGGGTGCTTCCTCGCAAAGGACCAGTCGACACTTGATCTGTCGAGTGTGGCGTGGCTAGACAGCATTTCTAACGGTCCATGGATCATGATAGATAGCAGGTTCTGACGAAATGGATTACTTTGTAACATATCTCGCCTTCGGCATTTTGTGGAGGGTGTTGCAACACATACTCGGACTGTTGACCCTCTTGAGAGATTCACTAGCTACGTCTGTGTAGGAGTGCATCCAAGGTGAGAGCACGAGGCTGCCGATGCCGTCTGCCACGGCAGTGCGACACCTGGCGTCCATCAGCGTGGTGGGGCGACACGTGGCGTGCAGGGAAGAGTCCCTTGGAAACACCCGTGTCAACAGTGCGCCATTAACAATTCCTCCACCACGATAACGTGTTGTCAACATCGCTTAATGTGAATGGTTGTTGTATGATGGATACATCATTGTAATTATGACTTCTGGCACTGTGATGGTTACTCATCAATGGCTCCATTATGAGTTAACGAGAGAAATGCTGCTGCTTCGAATGAGAGCAAAATGTGTGGCAGTGGACAGGGATACGCATAGTTTCCAGTTCCACAGACTGTTTAGAACCCCCGGGATCTGTGTCATATCTAGTGTGGGTGCCAATTAGTTACGGGTCCCATATAAGTGTCCCCGCTTCCAGAGAGGAGTCGCCATCGCCGACAGTTGGCGATAAGATAACGTCCCAGCGCCCCAGGTTCTGGTGCCGGACCAAAGATCCTCTTTGGCCGGACCACATTCCACGCTGGGGAGTCACCGGAAGGAGGGGGACACGCCACCTAGATGCTTACTCAGAAAGTAATCAGAGCAGAAAGTAATCAGAGCAGAAAGTAATCAGAGCAGAAAGTAATCAGAGCAGAAAGTAATCAGAGCAGAAAGGACATTTTGAATATTAGACAGTGAAACTATCAGGTTCATCACTTCGGCTCCAACATCGACACGACACGCAGGTTTCCGAAGTCCCTGCTGAGAGGAGTACTGCCGACCCGTCGCAGAGGTGCCTGCCTGAAGATGCTGTGAAGACTCCTCCAAAGAAGGCCGATTCCCTCCTTCCCTACGTGTTTGGTGAATCAACAGGTTAGGAAGAGAATGTTTTTTTTCATCGCTGGAATTTTGTGAGCACTGACAAGTCTTCAACATTGAACATCTGACTGAGCTGAGAACAATCGTTTCAAATTTCCTTTTTACAGCTGCCCTAGTGATCCTTAATATTCATCATTAAAATCAAATAATAATCTTCTCCTTATGCATGCCTTGCGTGATTGAATTTCTTTATTCATTAAAGTTATTATTAGCTAAATATCGCTTATTTTCTCCTTGATTGTGAGAGAAAAGTGAATGAAGAATGACAGGTATTTTTGTCTACAAGTCAAGCCTCAAGTGTAAAGAATACACAACTCATCATCATACCCCTAAACTCTGCGAGGCTGGGCTTGTAACAACACAAATATGCCGTCTGTTCATACATCAAAAGTGCATATGAAAAAGTGTCACAGCAACATATCAGTTATGTAGGTTACATACTATATGCATGCTTTCGTTTGTGAATTTTGGTACTTAAGGAGGCTGCTTACTTGTGTTAGATATACATGATCATAATGTCTTCATGAAAATGTAAATCATTAACAGTATTTTAACTGCGTAGATCACATTCTCATTCTGTATTCGAACACAGTTAGCCGTTAGAATGCTACGTAAGTGGCTTCAAGTTAGGGACTTGACATGACTCGACATGACACGACATGACACGACATGACACGACATGACACGACATGACACGACATGACTCGACATGACACGACATGACACGACATGACACGACATGACACGACATGACACGACATGGCACGACATGACTCGACATGACACGACATGACACGACATGACTCGACATGACACGACATGACACGACATGACACGACATGGCTCGACTAAAGCAAAGCAGTGTCGCATCATGCGCAATGAGGGTAGGTGACATGACGTAACGTCATGTGACATGACGTTAGAATGCGTGACATGACACCTGGACATTGAAAAATACGCAAAGAGAGATGACACGAGTCATATAATATTTCTTGGCGTAATGATATGACATAATGAGAAATGAATCGAGTCAAGGTGATGCTAGTATACAAACACGCAATGACATGCCGTAAGACGAGAGTGATGTCAGTTGAGGCGAGATGTCGGGTCAGCATTCGGCTTGAAGAGATCTCCGTTGACTTGAATTGCCCTGACAGCATGACGCGAGAAGAGGCGAGATGCACAAGTCGACGCCTTGTGAGGGCAGTGGACGATGCTGGACACGAGCTCCGCCGCCACAACGTGCATGCCGGACAGTGCCGGAGCAGTGCAGGTCGCTGTGCCGTGGCGCCAGCTCTGTCCTCGCCGTCCTTCAGGGACGGTTGCTCTTTGAGCTGTGCGTGAAGGCGAAGTGCTGCCGTTATCAGCTCCCCGCACTTCGTGTGGATGAAATGGATTGCCGCGATTATGCGGGGGCCGGATCAGCTTGTTTGGTGGCGCGCTGCGTGGTCTCCAGGGAGAGGGCGACATTTGCGAGAGTCTACCGTGTCCAGTCATCTCCGTCCCAGTTGGCATTTGGCTAGCTAGGCGGCATTTGCCCCGGCTTCGCTGCCGTCGCCGTGGAAGTATGTTGCGTTTATTTGTCGCAGCCAATGAAACACTATTTCTGTGGGGAAGGTTTTTGGGGCGAAACTGTCATACAACCAAACGGCTACGCAGGGACTCCGGCTAAGATTATTTTTTAGACCGGACGAACGCGTCGAAGAGATGCAAGAAAAATATGCTCCGTTACAGAGTGAATCGACAGCGGCGATTAAAGAGAGAAATACATATCATGCCCTATACGTGTGTTTTTCACAATCCCAAATTTCAGCACGTACGTACTGAGTTGTTTGCGCTAAGCACTGGCGTGCGCTCGTTTTGTCACTCTGGCTCAGACAGCGACTTTCTTCACGCTGAACATTTTCAGTGAATAGACACGTCCACTTGTCTGCTGTGCAAGTAGGGCTTGACATTTCGTCTGCAGCAGTCGTCACTTTTCAACACGTGTTGCCTTTCCATTACCACGCACGCTCCCCTACCCTCCCGGCAACACCTAGCACTCACTTGACATTCAACTGCGCCCCAGCCGCAAGTTGAAGCGATTGGGCGTAGCCATGTTCGGGGTGGGTGGGGGGTTTCGTTGGCGGTGTGCTTCTCTCGGCAAGTCTGTGGGGACGCCTGCCTTCTCCATGCCGCACTGGGTGCCCGACCCATCCAGGCCCGATGACTTATTCATGGCAAACAAGGAGGAACACGGTGTGGCTGGGGAGCACTTTGTGGACATCTATCTTTGTTCCAGATAGGATCGCTTCTTGCCTGCCTCGCCACAGCTCCGTGTGTGTATGTATGTATGTATGTATGTATGTATGTATGTATGTATGTATGTATGTATGTATGTATGTATGTATGTATGTATGTATGTATGTATGTATGTATGTATGTATGTATGTATGTATGTATGTATGTATGTATGTATGTATGTATGTATGTATGTATGTATGTATGTATGTTCATGTGTGCAGATGCTGTACAATGTACATATCAAAAAGACTTTATTCATGAACATTGTACAACATCTGCACATGTATGTATGTATGTATGTATGTATGTATGTATGTATGTATGTATGTATGTATGTATGTATGTATGTATGTATGTATGTATGTATGTATGTATGTATGTATGTATGTATGTATGTATGTATGTATGTATGTATGTATGTATGTATGTATGTATGTATGTATGTATGTATGTATGTATGTATGTGTGTATGTGTGTGTGTGTGTGTGTGTGTGTGTGTGTGTGTGTGTGTGTGTGTGTGTGTGTGTGTGTGTGTGTGTGTGTGTGTGTGTGTGTGTGTGTGTGTGTGTATGTATGTATGTATGTATGTATGTATGTATGATGTATGTATGTATGTATGTATGTATGTATGTATGTATGTATGTATGTATGTATGTATGTATGTATGTATGTATGTATGTATGTATGTATGTATGTATGTATGTATGTATGTATGTATGTATGTATGTATGTATGTATGTATATGTGTACGCGTGTGTGTACGTGTGTATGTGTGTATATGTGCACGCGTGTGTGTACGTGTGTATGTGTGTATGTGTATGACTTTATGTACGCATGTACGCGCGTGTGTGTGTGTGTATTTGTGTGTGTATGTATATGTGTGCTGCTGGCGGGATGGGATGCAAGACAGAGGCATGGGAAGTGACAACATGAAGAGCTTGGCAGTAAATGCAGAAGTCATTCTTAAACTACATGTGTGCAAACACGTGCTTGGGTCATGAACAAAACCGAAGAATTCTGGCAAAACACCTGCTTAAAGATGCATGTGATCATACGCTTTATGATTAGCTTTGTACATGCGCGTTTACCAACCTGAGCAAGCCCAGTATTGCATGCACATGTACATACGTACGCACACATGTAAAGGTGCATGCACTCGCACGGGCACGCTGCAGTTGGCACCCGTGGGCAGTCGCATGCGTAAGTTCGTCCGTACCAAGAACCTGGCACTTGGCACTAAAACGCAGTCAAAGCACGGACGAGTTTGCACACGTGCCCAGCCAGCACCGCGCTCAAGGCAGTCGTCTGCTTGAATAGAAAATGTAACATACGCATCGAGTCAGGTGGGTACAGTTGGTAGAGACGGTTCACAATGGACGTTCGATGGCGACTGTGCCCAGATTGAGATCAGCCCAAGAGATTGCAAGGTGGTGAGGGATATGAGATCATCTTTCACCATGCTGCATTGGTGGAGTTTTGACAGATAGCAAAATAGAATGTACGATGTCGGTAAAACAGCAGAGAAAAGACGACACTGGGACTGGAGGTGTTGACAGAAAGTGGACGCAGAGGATTGAGACCCAAGGCAGGGGCAGGCAGGGAATCGTGAAAGCAATGAGGCAGTCGGGAAACAATGGCGCAGTTTTTGTTTTTGTTAAGTGCTCAGAACAAGTGAAAGGCCGCGAGACAGGCCAAAGGGCGAGACGGGGCAGTTAGGCAGATTGCCAGGCCTACTGGAGGGCAAGGCGAGAGACTGCTGCCTTCCTCTTAATCCTGATGTCGATTTCCTCACTCGGGAAAGAACTTACTGCACCTGCAACCACCACGTGACGCCTGTCACTGTTACCAGGTGGCGCCATGCGGCCACATGGCGGCGTAGATCCATGCTCGGCGGGAAAGACACGAAGGAAACGCCAGGCTAGGATGATGGCAGGCCGATGTTATCGCTGAATGAAGGGCGCCTTAAGCCGAACAAAACGCAAAGCCCTGCAGTTCCTACATTCCGATGACACAGAAAAATCCCTTACGCGGCGACATGGTATCGCTGTTAGTTTTTACTACAGGCGTCTTTAGTTTCCACATGCGCACAATCAAATGGGGATGCAGTATGACTCGAAATCAGATTAGTCGCCATTCCCAGTTCAGTCTTCATGGAAGTGATATTGGTGTCCATTTCACTGGCAGAACAAGTTCTTTCATGCATGCACACAGATTATGCAAGACGGTGTTCGAAAGGGAAGTCGTAGTAAATGAGATAACTGAAACCAGAGTGAATGGCCTTTCTTGCATCATCCGCACAACTTTGCTGACGCATCCACAGTGAAGGGACTGGTCAAGCTAGGAGGCTGCAAGAAAATGCGAGACTGACTCAAAGCCACTTTGCGCTGGAAATGACAAGGACAAAGGTCACAAAGACTGACAGCTCCTTTCCCCTTTTATCGCTGTTGTCGACATCATCGTCATCGTGATTGCTGTCACAGCCGTTGCCTCACCTGCCGATGCACTTTGTTCACACTGCAATTTTATTTTCATCGTCTTTGCCATCGTCATTCTCGTCGTCGTCACACACATTTAAAAAGGTCGCTTGCTGTTGAATTTCAGGCTGAGACTGGACAATGATATCAGCTTCTTCTTTTAGAGTAGCTGTTGTCATGGGTCAGCGAGAATCTGTCTGTGTCGTCATCCCCGTTTCGCTGTTGTGTGGTGGAGCTCAGGGCAAAGGCCGCCCAAGAAGGCTACATATCCTGCTTCTAGAAACTGACCGTCCATGACTAAACGCTGTGTGTGTTGTGCATGGAGAAAATCATAGGATCTTTCACATTCGTTTCTTCTGTTTCCTCTCCGTCACCCCCCGGCAGGTTGGAGGTAAGAGTAGATAGACCCTTTGCGTCTCCCTACGCAGTTCGTGAGAAGTGAATAAGTAGGGAATTCGCGGCTTCGCTCGCTTTAACTTTAACCAGCCCTAGTGATTGTGTAGGCAGTTACCTTATATAGCCCACAACAGCAAATAGGCCGTAAGAACTTGTTTATTCGTTAATTGTCTCGGTCCAAACATGAAAGACGGTTCAATTTCGGACTATAACAGCATAGGCGGGAGATGTGAATGCAAAGAGATTGTTTCGGAGAAATGCTTCTTGCTTTAAAGTCAAGACCCAATTCTTGTATCGATTCACTCAGCGGTTTTGATGACACTAAGGTGATGAAAAGGCACGTTTGTGTTTCAACATCAGAGCGTCCTGCATCAAAACCGCGTGTACAAATGCAGAGTGTGAGTAAAGAACCTGACCCGCCGGCCAGATACGCTGCTGGGGTATTTTGGCAGAATTTTTGTGGGCGGAGAAACGCTTTGGCGCAATAAAGGACACAATTCCTATTAGAACAGAAGATACGCCTCGACAAAACCTGCTTTCTCTGCCCTGAAAAGAACCAGCCCCCACAGGTGTGACAGCCTGAATAACGGTACGTCAAAATGCTAGATTATTTCTTTTGTGTGAATGCCGCGTCCTTTGTAAAGAGAAATTTGATCAAGTCAAGAGTACTAGATATTGCCAGAGAGTAGAAGAAACGCTATTTTATATTGTTTCCATTTACCATATTTTTCGTACTCGTATGTTTCGCCCATCAGGCTTGTATTCTTGTCTATCAGAGAGTTCATTAGCCACTGTAGTCGTAGTTTACATGGAAGCTCATATTGCCTTTTTTGGATGAAAACATTGCTCTGCTTGTTTTGGCTGTTTAATCAGTCTTTGCATTTCTCTCTGTCTCACCTTGGAGACTTCACTGTATACCACTATATCCCATGCATCACACTACTTCCTTCGTTGCCAGCTTGACGTTCTCTGTGCGTGCAACTAGTGCACTCTAACGCCGCCAAGCACAGTTGTGAGCAGCACACCTCTGCCAGACATCCATCCAGGGTTTCCTTTCTTGTCTCCGATGGAAACACCCGAACCATAGCACAAAGTCCGTGGTATTTATAGTGGGCGCTAAACATTCCCTCTCCCCCACCTTCCAACCCCCCCCCCCCCCCCCCCCTCTTCTTCCTTGCCAGGCATGGAGGTCAGGGGACATGGAAGGGAGCTAAGCTGCAGTGGCAAGCACGAGTCAATCCTAGCATGCGCCCCGCTCAGTCACAGAGGCAGCTGCAACAAAGGACGACCTGCTGTGGAGGTTGGCGCTGAAGACTGCCTGTGGTTTTGCGGCCTGCCACGGACACATTAAACGCCAAGCGTTAACGCTGAACAGCGAGTCAAGGAGGAAAAGCTGGGGGCCGCGTTTCAGTCACCACTGGGGGCCGCGTTTCAGTCACCACTGGGGGCTGCGTTTCAGTCACCGCTGGGGGCCGCGTTTCAGTCACCACTGGGGACTGTGTTTCAGTCACCGCTGGGGGCCGCGTTTCAGTCACCACTGGGGGCTGCGTTTCAGTCACCGCTGGGGGCTGCGTTTCAGTCACCACTGGGGGCCGCGTTTCAGTCACCACTGGGGGCTGCGTTTCAGTCACCACTGGGGGCTGCGTTTCAGTCACCACTGGGGGCCGCGTTTCAGTCACCACTGGGGGCTGCGTTTCAGTCACCAGTGGGGGCTGCGTTTCAGTCACCATGCACACGATAAGCCCACAGCGTGCAGCCACACTGGTGCGAGCACAACGAACCCGTAGGCCGGAAAAAGGAGAGATACATAAAAACAAAAGCATGGTTTGATCCGCAGGAATATGTCTCGAGTTGCCTCTGAATAGACATGATCGACGAAGAGCTCAGGCTGTAACTATTTATTCCCCGGGAGATAGTCGTCCTCTGCAGTCTACTCGCCGGTTGACGCAGGTGCTGTTTTCGCCAAGGCTTTTATCATGATAGATTGCCAAGTGGGGCGAGAAAGAAATAAAACCCCAACATATAGGTGAGCCTGTAGCTGCTTAGTTCAAGCCACCGCACCAGTCGGCGGCAATGAAAGGGAATCCTTTCGGCAGATTTCATTGACTGAAGCTGTTGTCACGCTACATGCAGCAGTTCTAGTCCTCCATTAGTCCTTGTCGACAGCTGCTCCGTGGTCCTTTTTGCTCAACGTCAGCTGAACAGTGTCGATGTTTTCTTTTCATGATGGAAATACTGTTTGATGCAATTTGCTTTTATACAGCATTCTACGGAGGTGAGTAAGAAGGCACCGTGGCCGTCATGTTTTCCCTAGGGGAAGGTTCCCTATTAGAACGTAGGGCAGAACTCCCATTATCTCCACATGGACGTTTGCTTGGGGCACGGCACGAGGCCCCATAATTTGCTCTTTTTTTGCCAATGGGAGGGAAATGACTTGCCATTTTCCTTGTCCTGTCAAGCTTGTCCATATTTTTGTCCAACACGAAGTGCTGCATTGCGATAAATGCTTTGGGGTCAAACAGAACGGCTCGATGTGTCTTTGTATTGTCTTTGTCAAACACTCGTCTCTGAAGTTGATGTCCAGTATGTCAATTCATACTTTCTATGTATGTCAATCGTACCTTTTCATCAAATCTGATCGAATATGGGTAAAATCACTCCCAAATAACATTGAATATAAAACGCATTGCTGTGTTTCTAGATAGATCTGGTCCGTGCCCTGAGTCCATGGTGAACTGACTGGGTGCTTGGGCTTGGTTGGGGAGACTTTCCATATCCCAGTGGGGTGACGCGACGTCTGGGAGGTGCCGTGCTCTGCGTGCCGCGGGTGGCTGGGACACCTCTGCTTGCAGTGCGGGTGGCTGGGACACCTCTGCTTGCAGTGCGGGTGGCTGGGACACCTCTGCTTGCAGTGCGGGTGGCTGGGACACCTCTGCTTGCAGTACGGGTGGCTGGGACACCTCTGCTTGCATTGCGGATGGCTGGGACACCTCTGCTTGCATTGCGGGTGGCTGGGACACCTCTGCTTGCATTGCGGGTGGCTGGGACACCTCTGCTTGCAGTGCGGGTGGCTGGGACACCTCTGCTTGCAGTGCGGGTGGCTGGGACACCTCTGCTTGCAGTGCGGGTGGCTGGGACACCTCTGCTTGCAGTGCGGGTGGCTGGGGGGGCCTCTGCTTGCAGTGCGGGTGGCTGGGTCACCTCTGCTTGCAGTGCGGGTGGCTGGGTCACCTCTGCTTGCAGTGCGGGTGGCTGGGACACCTCTGCTTGCAGTGCGGGTGGCTGGGGGGGCCTCTGCTTGCAGTGCGGGTGGCTGGGGGGCATCTGCTTGCAGTACGGGTGGCTGGGACATTTCTGCTTGCAGTGCGGGTGGCTGCGGGGCCTCTGCTTGCAGTGCGGGTGGCTGGGACACCTCTGCTTGCAGTGCGGGTGGCTGGGACACCTCTGCTTGCAGTGCGGGTGGCTGGGACACCTCTGCTTGCAGTGCGGGTGGCTGGGACATCTCTGCTTGCAGTGCGAATGGCTGCGGGGCCTCTGCTTGCAGTACGGGTGGCTGGGACACCTCTGCTTGCAGTGCGGGTGGCTGGGACACCTCTGCTTGCAGTGCGGGTGGCTGGGACATCTCTGCTTGCAGTACGGGTGGCTGGGAGGCCTCTGCGTGCAGTGCGGGTGGCTGAGACACCTCTGCTTGCATTGCGGGTGGGTGGGACACCTTTGCTTGCAGTGCGGGTTGCTGGGACACCTCTGCTTGCAGTACGGGTGGCTGCGGGGCCTCTGCGTGCAGTGCGGGTGGCTGGGACACCTCTGCTTGCAGTGCGGGTGGCTGGGACACCTCTGCTTGCAGTGCGGGTGGCTGGGACACCTCTGCTTGCAGTGCGGGTGGCTGGGACACCTCTGCTTGCAGTGCGGGTGGCTGGGACACCTCTGCGTGCAGTGCGGGTGGCTGGGTCACCTCTGCTTGCAGTGCGGGTGGCTGGGACACCTCTGCTTGCAGTGCGGGTGGCTGGTACACCTCTGCTTGCAGTGCGGGTGGCTGGGACACCTCTGCTTGCAGTGCGGGTGGCTGGGACACCTCTGCGTGCAGTGCGGGTGGCTGGGACACCTCTGCTTGCAGTGCGGGTGGATGGGACACCTCTGCTTGCAGTGCGGGTGGCTGGGACACCTCTGCTTGCAGTACGGGTGGGTGGGACACCTCTGCTTGCAGTGCGGGTGGCTGGGACACCTCTGCTTGCAGTGCGGGTGGCTGGGACACCTCTGATTGCAGTGCGGGTGGCTGGGGGGCCTCTGCTTGCAGTGCGGGTGGCTGGGACACCTCTGCTTGCAGTGCGGGTGGCTGGGACACCTCTGCTTGAAGTACGGGTGGCTGGGACACCTCTGCTTGCAGTGCGGGTGGCTGGGACACCTCTGCTTGCAGTACGGGTGGCTGGGACACCTCTGCTTGCAGTACGGGTGGCTGGGACACCTCTGCTTGAAGTACGGGTGGCTGGGACACCTCTGCTTGCAGTGCGGGTGGCTGGGACACCTCTGCTTGCAGTGCGGGTGGCTGGGACACCTCTGCTTGCAGTGCGGGTGGCTGGGGGGCCTCTGCTTGCAGTACGGGTGGCTGGGGGGCCTCTGCTTGCAGTGCGGGTGGCTGGGGGGCCTCTGCTTGCAGTGCGGGTGGCTGGGACACCTCTGCTTGCAGTGCGGGTGGCTGGGGGGCCTCTGCTTGCAGTACGGGTGGCTGGGGGGCCTCTGCTTGCAGTACGGGTGGCTGGGGGGCCTCTGCTTGCAGTGCGGGTGGCTGGGGGGCCTCTGCTTGCAGTGCGGGTGGCTGGGGGGCCTCTGCTTGCAGTACGGGTGGCTGGGACACCTCTGCTTGCAGTGCGGGTGAACCGAGTGGCAGATCCACCCTGGACCGCATGAATTTTCTGAAGGTGTCGCAAAGGCGCTCGCTTTACTCCCTGCACTAGTTGAAGGAACGATTGTGCGATAATTACAAAATGAAGTGGACAAATAAAATAAACCGCAGCGAAAGATACAAACTGTAGACAGCGTTTAAGAACGAACTACATTTATCACAGTATCTACATCAACTGGACAAAGAGGTATCTAGAGATGCGTATATACGCTTTAGGCTAGGAATAGGTAACATGAATGTATTGGTGAACATCAATTGATGCACCTGTTGGTTAAACGTTTAAACTTTCCATCAAGAATGAAAGTTGTGATGTCCATGGGATCTTCCAGTATTCATGTTGTATATTGTGAAATGCAATGTAACAGATTCCGATATCGTCCTAATGGTGTACATAATCTGAAATGTCCATTATGCAAGGAAATACTAGACGATGAATAGCATGTACTGATTGTCCAAAGTACGACACTATTCGAACTAGATATGTGACCCGTTTTCACGAACCGAGTCTTAACGCGTAAACAGCAAAATGGCAGTTGAGGCTGACAAAGGTGATGAGGGTGGGTTTTGCTCATTTTGACGTTTTGGCAAAACTGAATCCTACAAAAACTTATTTTTCATAACCGAATTTTGGAAAGTTTTTTTAAGCACACACACACAATTGCACTTTATTGCACCTACCCATTCTAAAGTATAATACATGCAATTCCTCCGTTTAGCATTTTTAGTTGAATAATAAAAATCATTTGTTGTCAAGATCAAACACTTTTCCATTAATTTATCATTATATGTTCAGAAATATATTTTTATCTACCGACCTGCGAAATTTTGAGCTAATGCGTGCATTAAAAATGCATGTTGCCAAGGAAAAACTCTGCATAAAGTTATTAAATCTTTGACCCTTGATTTCTCAAAGCGGCCGTAAACACACCACTTCTCTTTGTGTGAGCATAACTTGTTCATTTTTGGGAGTAAAGGTTTGATTTTTGTATCAATTGAAAGATAAATGTTTGCAAATTATGAAAATACATATATCTCAAAATCTCATTCTTGCGAGTTAAGACTCAATTTGTGAAAACGGGTCACATATGTGAATTTAGGTCAAGACAAGAACTGGAGCGTAGTTTGCATGCGAAGATAGACAACTTGTTCGACGAATAGCGGTGTACTTTTATCATGGAGAGAGAGAGAGAGAGAGAGAGAGAGAGAGAATGAGATATATATATATATAGAGAGAGAAAGAAAGAGAAGAGAGAAAGGAGAGAGAGAGAAGAGAGAGAAAGAGAGAGAGAGAGAGAGAGAGAGAGAGAGAGAGAGAGAGAGAGGGAGGACAAGGTGATACAGTGTAATATAAGACAATATAGTTCATGTGATGCAATGCATGTAATGAAATGTACGGTAATGTCATTGTAATGTACTACGTGTTGAAGAAATCTATGGTTTCCCCATTGTGCGGGCCGGTGGCTTAACAATAAATTATTAGTTTGATCGTACACTGCAAAGTAGAAGTGCAGGTCTTGTTCTGGAAATGCGATAAGTGTATCATGGAGCATCTGCAATAGCGACACTCTCAAGAGTTTTTTTGCGAGAGAGAGAGAGCAATTCAGCAGAAAGACCCATTAATATTTGCAGATGAGAAGCCCCATTAATATTTGCAGATGAGAAGCCCCATACATGCATGACCTTCGCTACGGAATTTGTTGGCCGCCCTTACGAGTAGCTTCTTCGGAAACAGCTTGGCGCTTGGTGACATCTGTAGAGTTATGACCTACATATACTGTTGCTGAGTTGCTTATCAGTAATACATAAAAAGCACTCAGTATTTTAACCAATCACAGTTTAGGTCAGTCTTCTTCTTAAAAGCTTTTTAAAATAATCTATGTAATGTTTGGTATGGCAGAGTCCGCTGTGTTGAGATACGTGGTGTCAGTATGCACCACGGTGATCAAACTTGTGTACCTCTTTTGAACAGTTCTGATGGAATGGTAAACACTTGCAAAAGGGAGTCTAGAGAAACAATGCGAAGTGTTCGACAGGATATTTCTAGCCTCAAAGTAGCTGTGTATTGAATCCTTCAGTGTTGAGCACGTGGTGCCGTGATGGGGTCAGCACAGCCGTTCACAGGCTTTCATCATCATGAGACGAGTGGAAGACGCCGACAGTTACATCTGGCCCATCCAGTCTCTGGCCAGACCACTGAGATACTATAGTGTCCCTGGTCAGACCACACGCTGACAGCCTTGTCATTAGAGTCCGGTCTTTGTGGCCTGTCCAGAGGGCGATCCTTGGGAATTTGACACCACCTCTGGAGTCGCAGCAAATGAGTTAGCTCATCCGTGAAGAGAGCGTTTCAACTCCATTTTCCTAACGTACATGAAACTCTCTCTCTCTCTCTCTCTCTCTCTCTCTCTCTCGCTCTCTCTCTCACTCTCTCTCGCTCTCTCTCTTTATCTCTTTCTCTCTTTCTCTCTCTCTCTCTTTCTCTCTCTTTCTCTCTTTCTCTCTTTCTCTCTCTCTCTTTCTCTCTCTCTCTCTCTCTTTCTCTCTCTCTCTGTCTCTGTCTCTCTCTCTCTCTTTCTCTCTCTCTCTCTCTCTCTCTCTCTCTGAATGTGGGTGTGGGTCGGTGTCTGCTCGTGTATGTGTGTGCGTGCGTGTGTCTGTGTATTTTGTTGATGTGTGTGCGCGCGTGTGTGTGAGTGCCTGTGTGTGTGTGTTTTGTGCGTGTATCTCTGTGTGTATACGTGTGCGTGTGTGTGTGCGCGCGCATGACTGTGTATGTGTGCACAGTGAAGTCATGGTAAACGTGACTATGACTGTCAGGAACGCTCAGTAGGCAGCTGTTCCAGGCAACACGCAGAACCTGCATTTTCGTGACGCAGCCCAGGACCTTCCCGTGAGGACAACAGCTTGGAGGATCTCCCCTGCGGAATGCCCTGCTCATGGCAAGTCAGAGTGCTGACACACGTCGATTGATACGGACGGAAAGATGACAGCGATGGAACGTGAAGGAGGGATCTGGGACCCCGTGGCCTCTTTCCCTATCACGCAGAGGTTGGACTCTCGGTGTTGCAGGTGGGTTGGATTACACAATGACACGAAAAGAATCCTCCACTGAACAGGACAGGCTGATGATATACAACTGTATAGGTATCGAACGGTTTCGGTCATATGTTGATATCAAGTTTGCGGCAAGTTTGACAAACGAATTCTTGGAAAATCACATTGCAAGCAGATGTGCAGATGCATTTCCGCTGTCTTGTAGTGGATTGACTGCTGTTGCGCCAGTCGTGAGGAGTGATTAATCTAGATGATTATGTCAGCTGTCAGAGCATTAGACGGAATCATCGCAGCAGCAATCTGAGAAAATCGTCAGTGTGCCAAGAGCTGCAGACGAAGACGGACATGGCCAGAGCTGTGTAGGAGCGAGGCTGCAAGGCCAGAGCAGTATGGGAGCGAGGCTGCAAGGCCAGAGCTGTGTAGGAGCGAGGCTGCAAGGCCAGAGCTGTGTAGGAGCGAGGCTGCAAGGCCAGAGCAGTGTGGGAGCGAGGCTGCAAGGCCAGAGCAGTGTAGAAGCGAGGCTGCAAGGCCAGAGCAGTATGGGAGCGAGGCTGCAAGGCCAGAGCAGTGTGGGAGCGAGGCTGCAAGGCCAGAGCAGTATGGGAGCGAGGCTGCAAGGCCAGAGCAGTGTGGGAGCGAGGCTGCAAGGCCAGAGCAGTGTGGGAGCGAGGCTGCAAGGCCAGAGCTGTGTGGGAGCGAGGCTGCAAGGCCAGAGCAGTATGGGAGCGAGGCTGCAAGGCCAGAGCTGTGTGGGAGCGAGGCTGCAAGGCCAGAGCTGTGTGGGAGCGAGGCTGCAAGGCCAGAGCAGTATGGGAGCGAGGCTGCAAGGCCAGAGCTGTGTGGGAGCGAGGCTGCAAGGCCAGAGCAGTATGGGAGCGAGGCTGCAAGGCCAGAGCAGTATGGGAGCGAGGCTGCAAGGCCAGAGCTGTGTAGGAGCGAGGCTGCAAGGCCAGAGCAGTATGGGAGCGAGGCTGCAAGGCCAGAGCAGTATGGGAGCGAGGCTGCAAGGCCAGAGCAGTATGGGAGCGAGGCTGCAAGGCCAGAGCAGTGTGGGAGCGAGGCTGCAAGGCCAGAGCAGTGTAGGAGCGAGGCTGCAAGGCCAGAGCAGTATGGGAGCGAGGCTGCAAGGCCAGAGCTGTGTGGGAGCGAGGCTGCAAGGCCAGAGCAGTATGGGAGCGAGGCTGCAAGGCCAGAGCAGTATGGGAGCGAGGCTGCAAGGCCAGAGCAGTGTGGGAGCGAGGCTGCAAGGCCAGAGCTGTGTGGGAGCGAGGCTGCAAGGCCAGAGCAGTGTGGGAGCGAGGCTGCAAGGCCAGAGCAGTGTGGGAGCGAGGCTGCAAGGCCAGAGCAGTGTGGGAGCGAGGCTGCAAGGCCAGAGCAGTATGGGAGCGAGGCTGCAAGGCCAGAGCTGTGTAGGAGCGAGGCTGCAAGGCCAGAGCAGTGTGGGAGCGAGGCTGCAAGGCCAGAGCAGTGTGGGAGCGAGGCTGCAAGGCCAGAGCTGTGTGGGAGCGAGGCTGCAAGGCCAGAGCAGTGTGGGAGCGAGGCTGCAAGGCCAGAGCAGTGTGGGAGCGAGGCTGCAAGGCCAGAGCTGTGTGGGAGCGAGGCTGCAAGGCCAGAGCAGTGTGGGAGCGAGGCTGCAAGGCCAGAGCAGTGTGGGAGCGAGGCTGCAAGGCCAGAGCTGTGTGGGAGCGAGGCTGCAAGGCCAGAGCAGTGTGGGAGCGAGGCTGCAAGGCCAGAGCAGTGTGGGAGCGAGGCTGCAAGGCCAGAGCTGTGTGGGAGCGAGGCTGCAAGGCCAGAGCAGTGTGGGAGCGAGGCTGCAAGGCCAGAGCAGTGTGGGAGCGAGGCTGCAAGGCCAGAGCTGTGTGGGAGCGAGGCTGCAAGGCCAGAGCGTGTGGGAGCGAGGCTGCAAGGCCAGAGCAGTGTGGGAGCGAGGCTGCAAGGCCAGAGCTGTGTGGGAGCGAGGCTGCAAGGCCAGAGCTGTGTGGGAGCGAGGCTGCAAGGCCAGAGCTGTGTGGGAGCGAGGCTGCAAGGCCAGAGCTGTGTGGGAGCGAGGCTGCAAGGCCAGAGCTGTGTGGGAGCGAGGCTGCAAGGCCAGAGCAGTGTGGGAGCGAGGCTGCAAGGCCAGAGCTGTGTGGGAGCGAGGCTGCAAGGCCAGAGCTGTGTGGGAGCGAGGCTGCAAGGCCAGAGCTGTGTGGGAGCGAGGCTGCAAGGCCAGAGCTGTGTGGGAGCGAGGCTGCAAGGCCAGAGCTGTGTGGGAGCGAGGCTGCAAGGCCAGAGCTGTGTGGGAGCGAGGCTGCAAGGCCAGAGCAGTGTGGGAGCGAGGCTGCAAGGCCAGAGCAGTGTGGGAGCGAGGCTGCAAGGCCAGAGCTGTGTGGGAGCGAGGCTGCAAGGCCAGAGCTGTGTGGGAGCGAGGCTGCAAGGCCAGAGCAGTGTGGGAGCGAGGCTGCAAGGCCAGAGCTGTGTGGGAGCGAGGCTGCAAGGCCAGAGCTGTGTGGGAGCGAGGCTGCAAGGCCAGAGCAGTGTGGGAGCGAGGCTGCAAGGCCAGAGCTGTGTGGGAGCGAGGCTGCAAGGCCAGAGCAGTGTGGGAGCGAGGCTGCAAGGCCAGAGCAGTGTGGGAGCGAGGCTGCAAGGCCAGAGCAGTGTGGGAGCGAGGCTGCAAGGCCAGAGCTGTGTGGGAGCGAGGCTGCAAGGCCAGAGCAGTGTGGGAGCGAGGCTGCAAGGCCAGAGCAGTGTGGGAGCGAGGCTGCAAGGCCAGAGCAGTGTGGGAGCGAGGCTGCAAGGCCAGAGCTGTGTGGGAGCGAGGCTGCAAGGCCAGAGCAGTATGGGAGCGAGGCTGCAAGGCCAGAGCAGTATGGGAGCGAGGCTGCAAGGCCAGAGCAGTGTGGGAGCGAGGCTGCAAGGCCAGAGCAGTATGGGAGCGAGGCTGCAAGGCCAGAGCAGTATGGGAGCGAGGCTGCAAGGCCAGAGCTGTGTGGGAGCGAGGCTGCAAGGCCAGAGCTGTGTGGGAGCGAGGCTGCAAGGCCAGAGCAGTATGGGAGCGAGGCTGCAAGGCCAGAGCTGTGTGGGAGCGAGGCTGCAAGGCCAGAGCAGTATGGGAGCGAGGCTGCAAGGCCAGAGCTGTGTAGGAGCGAGGCTGCAAGGCCAGAGCAGTGTGGGAGCGAGGCTGCAAGGCCAGAGCAGTGTGGGAGCGAGGCTGCAAGGCCAGAGCAGTATGGGAGCGAGGCTGCAAGGCCAGAGCTGTGTGGGAGCGAGGCTGCAAGGCCAGAGCAGTGTGGGAGCGAGGCTGCAAGGCCAGAGCAGTATGGGAGCGAGGCTGCAAGGCCAGAGCAGTATGGGAGCGAGGCTGCAAGGCCAGAGCAGTATGGGAGCGAGGCTGCAAGGCCAGAGCTGTGTAGGAGCGAGGCTGCAAGGCCAGAGCAGTGTGGGAGCGAGGCTGCAAGGCCAGAGCTGTGTGGGAGCGAGGCTGCAAGGCCAGAGCAGTATGGGAGCGAGGCTGCATGGCCAGAGCAGTATGAGAGCGAGGCTGCAAGGCCAGAGCAGTGTAGGAGCGAGGCTGCAAGGCCAGAGCTGTGTGGGAGCGAGGCTGCAAGGCCAGAGCAGTATGGGAGCGAGGCTGCAAGGCCAGAGCAGTATGGGAGCGAGGCTGCAAGGCCAGAGCAGTGTGGGAGCGAGGCTGCAAGGCCAGAGCAGTATGGGAGCGAGGCTGCAAGGCCAGAGCTGTGTAGGAGCGAGGCTGCAAGGCCAGAGCAGTGTGGGAGCGAGGCTGCAAGGCCAGAGCAGTATGGGAGCGAGGCTGCAAGGCCAGAGCTGTGTAGGAGCGAGGCTGCAAGGCCAGAGCTGTGTGGGAGCGAGGCTGCAAGGCCAGAGCAGTGTGGGAGCGAGGCTGCAAGGCCAGAGCTGTGTGGGAGCGAGGCTGCAAGGCCAGAGCAGTGTAGGAGCGAGGCTGCAAGGCCAGAGCAGTATGGGAGCGAGGCTGCAAGGCCAGAGCTGTGTAGGAGCGAGGCTGCAAGGCCAGAGCAGTGTGGGAGCGAGGCTGCAAGGCCAGAGCAGTATGGGAGCGAGGCTGCAAGGCCAGAGCTGTGTAGGAGCGAGGCTGCAAGGCCAGAGCTGTGTGGGAGCGAGGCTGCAAGGCCAGAGCAGTGTGGGAGCGAGGCTGCAAGGCCAGAGCTGTGTGGGAGCGAGGCTGCAAGGCCAGAGCAGTGTGGGAGCGAGGCTGCAAGGCCAGAGCAGTGTGGGAGCGAGGCTGCAAGGCCAGAGCTGTGTGGGAGCGAGGCTGCAAGGCCAGAGCTGTGTGGGAGCGAGGCTGCAAGGCCAGAGCTGTGTGGGAGCGAGGCTGCAAGGCCAGAGCTGTGTGGGAGCGAGGCTGCAAGGCCAGAGCTGTGTGGGAGCGAGGCTGCAAGGCCAGAGCAGTGTGGGAGCGAGGCTGCAAGGCCAGAGCTGTGTGGGAGCGAGGCTGCAAGGCCAGAGCTGTGTGGGAGCGAGGCTGCAAGGCCAGAGCTGTGTGGGAGCGAGGCTGCAAGGCCAGAGCTGTGTGGGAGCGAGGCTGCAAGGCCAGAGCTGTGTGGGAGCGAGGCTGCAAGGCCAGAGCTGTGTGGGAGCGAGGCTGCAAGGCCAGAGCAGTGTGGGAGCGAGGCTGCAAGGCCAGAGCAGTGTGGGAGCGAGGCTGCAAGGCCAGAGCTGTGTGGGAGCGAGGCTGCAAGGCCAGAGCTGTGTGGGAGCGAGGCTGCAAGGCCAGAGCTGTGTGGGAGCGAGGCTGCAAGGCCAGAGCTGTGTGGGAGCGAGGCTGCAAGGCCAGAGCTGTGTGGGAGCGAGGCTGCAAGGCCAGAGCTGTGTGGGAGCGAGGCTGCAAGGCCAGAGCAGTGTGGGAGCGAGGCTGCAAGGCCAGAGCAGTGTGGGAGCGAGGCTGCAAGGCCAGAGCTGTGTGGGAGCGAGGCTGCAAGGCCAGAGCTGTGTGGGAGCGAGGCTGCAAGGCAAGAGGAACACGCTTTGTCCAGTGAAAGGTTTTCCTCGTCAACACCAGCTTTGACTGCAAGTCCCAATGTTGAGAACGCCGCGGCTGGGAATTTTTTCTTCAGCGGATAGTCTCTTGAAAAGAACAGATTTGCATATACTTTGTCATGTGTACAAGTGTCGTCATGTCGTTGCGGTGATAATGTTCCCCCTACGTAACCATTCAGGCGCACATGTGTTTTGTTTTCGTTTCTGTTCGTGATGGTTTTGAAAATGTAGTTAAGATCATGATCCATCATCAAAAGTAGTACTGTGCATGTATGCAGGAGCAAGTAAAAGGAACCAGACTAATTGTAAACAAAACGAGTTTCACCATTGCAAGGCAGAAACTGTAGGGCGGTAGTGTTGCAAGAATCGGAAGGAAGAGTAAAAATGAGGGATTACAGTAGCAAGAAGAGAAGTGATCGATACGTTCTTTTCAAGGATGGCTGCCTGCATTTCTTTCCCCATCAACTCAACTCTCCCTGGAGCCTTCGCCCTCTCCTATGCCGTTGACGCTTCTCTACATTCCCTGTCTTCCTTTCTCCTCCTCCTTTTCATAACTGCCCTTCCCCCTCCGTCTCTTTTTCAGTAGAGTCGCAAAGCACCGAGAGGCATTTCTCTCTCGCAGGTCACCCGCGGTCATACTCGCCATTCTTCCCATGTTGCATCG
The DNA here is from genome assembly GCA_034096865.1 of Theodoxus fluviatilis. NCBI lineage: Eukaryota > Metazoa > Mollusca > Gastropoda > Cycloneritida > Neritidae > Theodoxus > Theodoxus fluviatilis. Next base: position 243,870 of record JAWQFJ010009099.1, on the reverse strand, counting down.
CGCGTCTCGCGAGACGCGGTGTTATGCGAGATGCGGAGCCAGGCGAGGCGGGGATGAGTGAGCAAGTCTCAAGCGACGACGACTCTCGCCTGTAGTGGGCTGTATATGAAAATACTACACGGTAGTAGGCAACTAAATCGGAAGTTTGCCACTAAATTGCGAAGTAAGGTCTGCATGAAAGCTCACTACGCGTAGTTACCTCCTAAGTTGGCCACTAAACAACCCAACATTTAGTGGTGTAAAATTTGAAAGCTTTCACGACCTAGTGATGCATTCAACATACAGCGTTGATAAATTAATGCTGTGCATGGCTTACATTTTCTTTGGATGGGTTGCTAGTATCCCGAAATAGAGCGTTTTTTGTGCGAACCGGCAACACGTCGGCCATTGAAATTTGCAAATAGTTGGCTACTTAGCCGTGTAGTGCTGACACAGACCACCACTAAATTTTGGGTTGTTTAGTGGTCAACTTAGGAGGTAACTACGCGTAGTGAGCTTTTCATGGAGACCTTACTTCGCAATTTAGTGGCAAACTTCCGATTTAGTTGCCTACTACCGTGTAGTATGCTCATATACAGTCCACTTCTGCTTTGGACGCCATGCGAAGCGTTGGGGAGTCCCCGTAGTTTTTAGTAGGGTTGTTCGACCCGTAGGGCTTGTTCGTTTCATATCCGCATGTGGCTGAAAAGAGCTCGTCTGTTCGCTCCCGTAGCGTGATCATGCATGTGTGTATTGTGGTGGTAGGATATTCGAGCGTACATTCTCGAAATCACAGGTTACTTGAGAAATATATATCTAGGGGTTCAAGGAGACATTGAGATTGTTTGAGTGCAGGAACTTGAAGAAGGAAAGCAGCAGAAACTAAGCGTGGCTTTAAGGAATCTCACATGAGAGGTAGAATAAACTTTTTTACAATAAGGATTGCATCCACCCCCATCTACTAAAATCAGATTCAATTCCAAACGCAAAAAGGGTATCAGTTGCACGCTTGCATATTCTACCCTGATATGTGTGTCGAAAATAAAGCAAGTCCTCGAAAATGTGTGCCTTTTAATCTAAATAAAGTAATAGTTTAATTTTTATCCTCTCCCCACTCCAATGTCCCCCTCCCACCCATCCCATACCCCACCCCCACCCCCGGGAACGCAGAAATGACAGCAAACGATGGACAGGGATTATCGGACTGGGCACAGTGTCAGACTGGCTGTTCTGCTTCTGCCTGCTTTATCTGCACTGGACAGCATGACATGGCGTGGGCCCTGTCCTTGCACACAGCTGCTCCGAGTGTCTCACTGGCATTGTCAGCCACTGATGTAAGCATTCCATAAGCACTGGTCTCCACTCGTCAGAGCGTGACATGACAGGCATTTGTCCTGGTGGATCCAGTCCAAACTCTCTCTCTCTCTCTCTCTCTCTCTCTCTCTCTCTCTCTTTCTTTCTTTCTTTCTCTCTCTCTCTCTCTCTCTTTCTCTCTTTCTCTTTCTCTCACTTTCTCCCTCCCCTGTATGCATCAGGAATACGGGGTCTGCAAAGATACTACAGTGTTGAGAGAGCTCACTTCTTTGAATGCAAGAGATTTTTAAATCTTGAGATTCGACCACCCGACGGCATGGTATGCGGGGAGCTAGGGAGATACTCACTTGTTGTTAGTTCTACTATTAAAGCTATCAAGTATTGGCTAAGACTCGTCAAATTACCGAACACCAGGCTTTCAAAGCAAGCTTATCTCAAGCTCACAAATCTGGTAGTGCTACTCAAATTGAACTGGACAAAATGATTGAAAGCCAACTGTGTGAACTAGGGTACGGTTACATATGGGTCAATACAGGTGTTGCAAATGAACAAGGCTTTGTACATAGCCTTAAGCAAAGATTACGACATTGTTATCAACAAGAATGGCACAGTAAAATGGAGAGCGAAAGATTCCGAATGTATAGAGAATTGAAGCAAATGTTTGAACCAGAAAAATACATAGACTACATTAATATAAGAAAATTCAGAGACTCCTTTGTCCGATTTGGATGTAACATAAATGAGCTTTCAGTCATTTGAAGATATGCAGTAACGCAAAGAAACGTGCTGTCTATTATGCAACAATGCTCTTGAAAACGAGGAACATTTCTTACTGTTTCGTCCAAAATTGGGAGATTTAAGGGCAAAGTATTTCGAAGAATATTTACCAAGAACAACGAGGATAGGTTACCTCTATTTGATTGATGGCACGTTAACTAAACAAACTCGACAAGTGGCGATGTACATATACTATGCTTTTCAGAGACGAAGCCAATTATCACTGTCGTCTCCATAGACAAGATTGTCTTGAGGATCGAGGTACAGTCTGTTCAAAACCTGTATTGAAAGTTGCTCTTTAACATGCAATTTATAATATACTGTATTGTACACTGTCTGGATGAGCCCATGTTATGGGCCGGTGGCACTGCTCTATGTTTTGTACCTTTCTTAATGTGTGAGACTGCATTATGTTTGGTGCTTTTTTTTTAATGTATGTATTATGTCTCAGTCCGGTTTGCAAGAGCAAGTGTAAGCCTTGCGGTTCTAGCTAATTTATGACCATGTAAAGCAGTCAAAGTAATTCAAATAGCTTCAATCCACTCCAGTTTTGTTCTTCACTTGTTTCACTTGCTTCCTTCCCAGTCGCTTTCTCTGAATTTTCTTTTTCCCTTGCAATGTGGCCACAAAACCGTGTTTCTAGAATGAAACATGATCAGTTCCACAAGCGTGGAGATGACGGACAAGCTCATGTAATGGTGCCGTTGCTAGGGTTTCAGTGACCGGAGCAATTTTCGAAGCGCTGTGCGCAGAGGTGGTAGGAACCGTTGGCTCAAGCGGTAATGAAGGAACAACAGCAGACCTGTGCATACACAACTACAGGGGACTGCACTTCGCCTGGCGGATGCTGACATCGAAAGACGTCGAGGATGGAAAAACGTGTTCGGTGCAGTTACTCTGACACTCAAAAACCTGTGTTTTTTCTGCGGTATGACAGACGGTCGACGGTACTTGAATCCAATGGTTGGTTCCGTCGTCACACATAGCATTGCTACCAGTTCTTCCCGTGGTGACTGCTATGCCATCATCGCAGTCATCAGCACAGTTGCCATCAACCCCAGCATTACGTGTGCTGTCGTCGTCAGTATACATCGACAACCGCCACCACTTCCTCTACAGCATTTTGCACCAGCTTGGTGCCCCTGGCGCTGGAGGAGGGGAAGGCAGAATCAATGGACGGATGCCAGGTTGTATCAGATGGCATCACGGCAAGGAGCAGACAGCGTGAACCCCATCAATATGGTCGTGCGAGCGAGACGGGGCGGGTCGATGGGGCGGCCCGAGTGATGGGAGCAGGAGGGCTGGGGCCCATGCAGTGTGCTTTGGACCCCAGCGACATCCTCATCGCTAATTGTCCTCAGACGAAACACTCGTGGCCGTGGAGGGGTGGGGACGAAGGCAGAGGTGAAGTAGAGGGGACACGTGACTTGAGCCTCAATTGACCACGTACTGCCCCTCTACAACCTCAGTGCCACCTGAGGGCAAGGAGCGGAGGCAGAAGAACCAAAAATCGATGGCTTTGTCTTGGCCCGAGCAAATCCGTCCGGAAAACAGGCGATTGCTTCTTGTCGTTCCAGGACATCTTGCGCGAAGGGCAGAGCAACGAACGTATTGTTCCATTGACGTTTCCCTCGGAAACGCTGATAGCGATCTCCACAGGGAAGTACTTCAAACAGGTCGCAATGACATTGTGCAGATCATGACCGAGTGTTCTGAATACCGTGTGTGTTTGAAAATGACACTGATGAGCGCATGTGTGTGTGTGTGTGTGTGTGTGTCTGTGTGTCTCTGTAAGTATATGTTTGTGGGTATATGCGTGTGTGTATGTGTGTGTGTGCGTGTGTGTGTGTGTGTGTGTGTGTGTGTATGTGTGTGTGTGTGTGTCTGTGTGTATGTTAGTGAGTGCGTGTGTTGTGTGTGTGTATCTGTGTGTCTGTGTGTGTATGTGTTTGTGTGTGTATTTGTGTGTGTGAGAGCGAGGGATAGATAGAGAGAGAGAGAGAGAGAGAGAGAGAGAGAGAGAGAGAGAGAGAGAGAGAGAGAGAGAGAGAGAGACGAACAAACAGACGGACAGGCTGACATAATGTTCTGAATTTCTAACAAAACCTACTTTTGAGGTGCATCCATATTTTTCATTGACGTCCTTTGTAAACTCATCCAAATCCAACAGACTCCATTAACCCCATTCAGACAGGCGTAATAGGTGAGCTCGTAAAACTTTCTCGAACTGAATCTGCCCAAACAGCAACCACGAAGTGAATGGTTAACATGAACTCTGTAGCACCGCTGCCTTTTCTCCGCAAAGATCAATGGCTCCCTCAAACTGAATAGACATTGCCAAGATTAAAAACAACATGATGTCACTTAAGGTAAGTGTGAGGAGTGTATATGAAATCGTGTTGAGAGCACGAGTACATCGAGACGTTTATGGATACTCAAGCGTATGAGCGTGCGTTCTGTGCCTGAGTACCACCATCGTGTCTACTACCTATAAACTCGTGACAAACGACTATGTTGTGTTTGCCCCGATGCATCCTCATCCATGCACGAAAATTTGCTTGTGTGTGTACCTCGTGCTTTCACTGAATGACTGATCGTGGCTGTCAATCATGCATCAGTGAAAAATCGTTAATTCTCTACACTAGACAGATTCCTGAAAGTGTAGAAAAAAACCCACAAAGGCAGTTTGGCGAACACGACACCACTGACAAAGGCTGAGTTTGAAACACACATCCAATGGTGCATTTTATGGTCCCACACAAGCCGTCTCTTGTACAAGATAAGCAAACATCTCCGTTTCACGTAGCTCACAACAAACACTGCGCACTGTCCCAAGGCTCGTGAAATTTGCGACATCACGCGCTGCATTACGTACACGACCTTCACATTCACCGACAAGGAGCAACCTCACGTAAATCCCTCGTGCGATGTGATGGTCAGGAGGTGTCACTGATTTATAAGCTGCTGCGGAGAGTGTATCGTCGGGGACATGGGTAGCATCAGTAATATAAAGAAGACAGATAAATACAAGGAGTTACTTCCGTTCAGGAAATTTGCGTCCATTTGACAGCTGGATGATTTTCCCTTAACCAGCTATTCATGGCATTGCAAACTTGGTATGTATTTATCGAATCTTCATTTAAAAGATGTCCATGCTGTTGCCAGGACAAGAGTGAGAGACAGGGGAGGGGGCGTGAACTGTTTCTCCGTGCGTGTCCAGGGAAGACGAAGATATAACCCATAACGCACAACACATTTTTCCATGACGAACCGGTGCAAGTAAAAGACGAGCTTGTAATATATTGATGAACGAATGCACGAATGAATGACTGAGCAAATGGAGTTTCACGGTCTATCAGCCTTTGCAGGCCATGCAAGGCCACTGATTGCGAAAATCACTAGAGCTGGTTCCAGTAGAGGCACGTCAAGTCACGCCTGCGCAAGTTCTTTCATCTCTCAGGAATAGCACACGAAGTCGTGGTATTCCATTCTTCTCGCCCCGATCCAGGGGAGCGAAACGCCCCGGTGTCTCTGGAGACTGATGAGGGACACGTACTGGTGTCCCTGGTAACAGGGGAGGAACACGCACTGGTGTCCCTGGTAACAGGGGAGGAACACGCACTGGTGTCCCTGGTAACAGGGGAGGAACACGCACTGGTGTCCCTGGTAACAGGGGAGCGAAACGCCCCGGTGTCTCTGGAGACTGATGAGGGACACGTACTGGTGTCCCTGGTAACAGGGGAGGAACACGCACTGGTGTTCCTAGAAACGGGGAAGGGACACGCACTGGTGTCGCTGGAAACAGGGGAGGGACACACACCGGTGTCTCAGGAAAAAGGGGAGGGACACGCCCCTGTGACTCTGGAAACATGGGAAGGACACGCACTGGCGTCTCTGAAAACGGGAAAGAAATGCACTGGTATCTCTGGAAAAATGGTTGGCACAAGCACTGGTGTCTCAGGAAACAGGGGACGGACACACACTGGTGTCTCTGGAAACAGGGGAGGGACACGCACTGGTGTCCCTGGAAAAAGGGGAGGGACACACACTGGTGTCTCTGGAAACAGGGAAGGGACACGCACTGGTGTCTCAGGAAAAAGGGGAGGGACACACACTGGTGTCTCTGAAAACAGGGGAGGGACCCACACTGGTGTCTCTGGAAACAGGGGAGACACACACACTGGTGTCCCTGGTAACACGGGAGGAACACGCACCGGTGTTCCTAGAAACGGGGAAGACACACACACTGGTGTCTCTGGAAACTAGGGGGGGACACACACTGGTGTCTCTGGAAACAGGGGAGACACACACATTGGTGTCTCTGGAAACAGGGGAGGGACCCACACTAGTGTCTCTGGAAACAGCGGAGCTACGCGAAGTGGTGTCACTGGAAACAAGTGAGGGACCCACACTGGTGTCTATGGAAACAGGGGGGAAACACGCACTAGTGTCCCTGGAAACAGATGAGGGACACGCACTAGTGTCCCTGGAAACAGATAAGGGACACGCACTAGTGTCCCTGGAAACAGATGAGGGACACGCACTAGTGTCCTGGAAACAAATGAGGGACACGCACTAGTGTCCCTGGAAACAAATGAGGAACACGCACTAGTGTCTTTGGAAACAGATGAGGAACACGCACTGGTGTCCCTGAAACCAGGGGAGGGACGCGCCCCGGTGTTGCTAGAGACTAGGAAGGGACATGCAACTAGCGTCCCTGGAAACAAATGAGGGACACGCAGTAGCGTCCCAGGAAACAGGGGATGGACTCGCACTGGTGTCCCTGGAAATAGATGAGGGACACGCACTAGCGTCCCTGGAAACAGGGGAGGGACACGCAATGGTGTATCTGGAAACAAGGGAGGGTCACGCACTTGTGTCCTTGAAAACAGGAGAGGACACGCACTGGTGTCCCTGGAAACAGATAAGGGACACGCACTAGTGTCCCTGGAAACAGATGAGGGACACGCTCTAGTGTCCTGGAAACAAATGAGGGACACGCACTAGTGTCCCTGGAAACAAATGAGGAACACGCACTAGTGTCTTTGGAAACAGATGAGGAACACGCACTGGTGTCCCTGAAACCAGGGGAGGGACGCGCCCCGGTGTCGCTAGAGACTAGGAAGGGACACGCAACTAGCGTCCCTGGAAACAAATGAGGGACACGCAGTAGCGTCCCAGGAAACAGGGGATGGACTCGCACTGGTGTCCCTGGAAATAGATGAGGGACACGCACTAGCGTCCCTGGAAACAGGGGAGGGACACGCAAGGGTGTATCTGGAAACAAGGGAGGGTCACGCACTTGTGTCCTTGAAAACAGGGGAGGACACGCACTGGTGGCCCTGGAAACAGGGAAGGGACACACACTAGTGTCCCTGGAAACAGGGGACGAACACGCACTGGTGTCCCTGAAAACAATGGAGGAATACGCACTGGTGTCCCTGGAAACAACAGGAGGAATACGCACTGGTGTCCCTGAAAACAACAGGAGGAACACGCACTGGTGTCCCTGGAAACAACAGGAGGAATACGCCTTGGTGTCCCTGGAAACAGGGGAGGAACACGCACCGGTGTCTCTGGAAACAGGGGAGGAACACACACTGGTATCTCTGGTAACATGGGAGGGACACACATTGGTGTCCTTGGAAACAGGGGAGGGACACACAGTGGTATCTCTGGAAACAGGGGAGGGACACGCACTGGTATCTCTGGAAACAGGGGAGGGACACGCACTGGTGTCTCTGGAAACAGGGGAGGGACACACACTGGTGTCTCTGGAAACAGAGGTGGGACACACACTGGTGTTTCTGGAAACAGGGGAGGGACAAGCACCGGTGTCTCTGGAAACAGGGGAGGGACACACACTGGTGTCTCTGGAAAGAGGGGAGACACACACTGGTGTCTCTGGAAAGAGGGGAGGGACACACACTGGTGTCTCTGGAAAGAGGAGAGGGACACACACTGGTGTCTCTGGAAAGAGGAGAGGGACACACACTGGTGTCTCTGGAAACAGAGGTGGGACACACACTGGTGTCTCTGGAAACAGGGGAGGGACACATACTGGTGTCTCTGGAAAGAGGGGAGGAACACACACTGGTGTCTCTGGAAAGAGGGGAGGGACACACACTGGTGTCTCTGGAAACAGAGGTGGGACACACACTGGTGTCTCTGGAAACAGGGGAGGGACACACACTGGTGTCTCTGGAAAGAGGGGAGGGACACACACATTGGTGTCTCAGGAAAGAGGGGAGACACACACTGGTGTCTCTGAAAAGAGGGGAGACACACACTGGTGTCTCTGGAAAGAGGGGAGGGACACACACTGGTGTCTCTGGAAAGAGGGGAGGGATACATACTGGTGTCCCTGGATACAGGGGAGGGACACACACTGGTGTCTCTGGAAAGAGGGGAGGGACACACACTGGTGTCTCTGGAAAGAGGGGAGGGACACACACTGGTGTCTCTGGTAACAGGGGAAGAGCCAGCCTCGACTAAACACATATTTGGCAGAAGGGAGAAAAAGATGTTTCATCTGGATGTGCTGTACTTTTCCTTACTTCTTTTTGAGGTGAAGTTTATTTCCAATTATTTTTTTCTTAACAATAATTTTAAACACCATGCCACTTTACCCTAGTTTACAAAGAGGGAAGGGGAAGAGAAAACGGTTAATGATGAAAATTTCTTGACTTCGACATTATCTTACATGGTTGTGCAAAAGTCATAGTATTATACCATTTGTTATCGTCGGAAATGCACTGGGCTTTCTGTGCGTGCCGTGCTCAGTCAAGCTTTCAATGTTTTCAGGCTGTTGCTTCTGTCAACAGAGGAGAATAGTTACTTTTTCAATATTTCCATGAGAGAGGTTGAAGTTAACCTGGAGGTTTGTGGATTGGAGGTGCAGGGATGGGGTGGGAATTGAAGTGTGTGTTTGTGTAAATTCAAAGATATGAGTTGACGGATGTGAGCTGGAAAGGGGGGGGGGGGGGGGGGGGTTGGAATGTAGCGGCTGGGGTGGCTTGACTGACTAGTGTGCAGTGGCTGCAACAAAAATTGACGACGCCGTCACGACGTTGTCACGACGCTGACGCTATTTCTCGTAGCGACAGTTTTTCTCTGAAAGCAAGAGCGTCATGCCTTGGCCAAAATAGATATAAAACATATCTGTACAATACGTCTCTTGACATAAAAGAACTCGCATTTACGTCATCAAACACAGCCGCCTTCCGTGCGGGGGGAAAGCAAGGCCAGCACGCACGCTCTGGAGAAGAATGACGAATGGCCTCGAGTTACAATCCAGCAGTTATTGTTATCAGTTTTGATCGTTTCTTTCACATATCTCGAAAGTTTCTATGAGAGAAATGGAACTGGTTGAGCCGTTCCTGCGATGGGGAGGGAGTGGGGAGGCGGAGGAGAGCTGAGCGAGTGTCAATGCGAGGGTCGATGTCCATTGATCAGCGCATGGCGTGACCAGCAATGACGGGCTTGGCTCAGCCTCCTACCGTCTCTATATCTCAAGCGGCGCCCGCGTGCTGACGTGCACTGACTGCGGTATGTCTGCATCCACAGCCTCTCTACCACCACCGTGACCACCACCGTGAGGTCCACCATGACCACCTCCATCACCACCACCATTATCACCTCCATCATTATCACCATATCCACTACGATAACCACCGCCATGACCACCACCATGACCACTGCCATGACCACCACCATGACCACCACCATGACCACCGCCATGACCACCGCCATGACCGCCACCATGACCACCACCATGATCACCACCATGACCACCGCCATGAACGCAACCATGACCACAGCCATGACCACCGCCATGACCACTGCCATCACCACAACCACGACAACCTCCATGACAGCCACCATGACCACCACCATTATCACCTCCATCATTACCACCATATCCACTGCCATAACCACCGCCATCACCACCACCATGACAACTGCCATGACCACCACCATGAACACAACCATGACCACCGCCATGACCGCCACCATGACAACCACCATGACCACCACCATGACCACCACTATGACAACCATCATGACCACTGCCATGACCACCACCATGACCACCACCATGACCACCACTATGACCACCATCGTGACCGCCACCATGACAACCACCATGACCACCACCATGACCACGGCCATGAACCCCACCATGATCACCACTATGACCACATCTATAACCACATCTATGACCACCACCGTGACCATCACCTTGACCGCCGCCATTACAACCACCATGATACCAACCATAACCACAACCATGACCACCCCCATGACCACCACCATGACCACCACCATTATCACCTCCATCATTATCACCATATCCACTGCCATAACCACCGCCATGACCACCACCATGACCACTGCCATGACCACCACCATGACCACCACCATGACCACCGCCATGACCACCGCCATGACCGCCACCATGACCACCACCATGATCACCACCATGACCACCGCCATGAACGCAACCATGACCACAGCCATGACCACCGCCATGACCACTGCCATCACCACCACCATGACAACCTCCATGACAGCCACCATGACCACCACCATTATCACCTCCATCATTATCACCATATCCACTGCCATAACCACCGCCATGACCACCACCATGACAACTGCCATGACCACCACCATGAACACAACCATGACCACCGCCATGATCGCCACCATGACAACCACCATGACCACCACCATGACAACCACTATGACCACCATCGTGACCGCCACCATGACAACCACCATGACCACCACCATGACCACGGCCATGAACCCCACCATGATCACCACTATGACCACATCTATGACCACCACCATGAACACCACCGTGACCATCACCATGACCGCCGCCATTACAACCACCATGATACCAACCATAACCACAACCATGACCACCACCATGACCACCACAATGACCAGCATCATGACCACCACCATGACCACCACAATGACCACCACAATGACAACCACCATGACAACCACCGTAATCGCCACCATGACCACCACCATTGACCACCACCATGACAACCACCATGACCACCACCATTGACCGCCACCATGACCACCACCATGACAACCGCCATAACCACCATAATGACCACCACCGTAAACGCCACCATGACCGCCACTAACACCACCACCATGACCACCACCGTAAAAGCAAACAATGACCACCAGCATGACCACCACTATGACAACCGCCATAACCACCACAATGAGCACCACCGTAAACGCCACCGTGACCGTGACCATGACCACCACCATGACCACCACCATGACCACCACCATAACAACCGCCATGACCACCACCATTGACCACCATCATGACCACCACCATTACCACCACCATGACCACCACCATGACCATCACCATGACCAACACCGTAATCGCCACCATGACCATCACCATGACAACCGCCATGACCACCACCATTGACCACCACCATGACCACCATCGTAATCGCCACCATGACCACCACCATGACAACCGCCATGACCACCGCCATGACCATCACCATGACCACCACCATGACCATCACCATGACCACCACCGTAATCGCCACCATGACAACTACAATGACCACCACCATTGACCACCACCGTAATCGCCACCATAACCACCACCATGACCACCACCATGACCACCAACATGACCACCGCCGTAATCGCCACCATGACCACCACCATGACAACCGCCATGACCACATCCGTAATCGCCACCATGACCACCACCATGACAGCCACCATGACCACCACCATGACCATCACCATGACAACCGCCAATACCACCACCGTAATCGCCACCATGACCACCACCGTAATCGCCACCATAACCACCACCATGACCACCACCATGACAACTACCATGACAACCAACGTAAGCGCCACCATGACAACCACCATGACAACCACCATGACAACCACCGTAAGCGCCACCATGACAACCACCATGACAACCACCATGACCACCACCATGACAACCACCATGACAACCGCCATGACAACCACCGTAATCGCCACCATGACCACCACCATGACTGCCACCATGACAACCACCATGACCACCACCATGACAACCACCATGACAACCACCATGACAACCACCATGACCACCACCATGACCACCACCATGACAATCACCATGACAAAGATCATCACCACCACCATGACCACCACCATGACAACCACCATGACAAAGATCATCACCATCACCATGACCACCACCATGACAACCACCATGACAACCACCATGACAACCACCATGACAACCACCGTAAGCGCCACCATGACAACCACCATGACAACCACCATGACAACCTCCAAGACAACCACCGTAATCGCCACCATGACTACCACCATGACAACCACCATGACAACCACCATGACCACCACTATGACAACCACCATGACAACCACCATGACAACCACCATGACCACCACCATGACCACCACCATGACCACCACCATGACCACCACCATGACCACCACCATGACAATCACCATGACAAAGATCATCACCACCACCATGACCACCACCATGACAATCATCATGACAAAGATCATCACCACCACCATGACCACCACCATGACCATCACCATGACCACCACCATGACAATCACCATGACAAAGATCATCACCACAACCATTACCACCACCATGACAATCACCATGACAAAGATCATCACCACCACCATGACCACCACCATGACCATCACAATGACCACCACCATGACAATCACCATGACAAAGATCATCACCACCACCATGACCACCACCATGACCATCACCATGACAAAGATCATCACCACCACCATGACCACCACCATGACAATCACCATGACAAAGATCATCACCACCACCATGACCACCACCATGACCATCACCATGACCACCACCATGACAACCGCCATGACCACCACCATCACCACCACCATCACCACCACCATCACCGCCACCATCACCACCACCGTAATCGCCACCATGACCACCACCATGACAACCACCATGACCACCACCATGATCACCACCATGACAACCGCCATGACCATCACCATGACCACCACCGTAATCGCCACCATGACCACCACCATTACAACCGCCATGACCACCACCGTAATCGCCACCATGACAACTACAATGACCACCACCATTGACCACCACCGTAATCGCCACCATGACCACCACCATGACCACCACCATGACCACCACCGTAATCGCCACCATAACCACCACCATGACAACCGCCATAACCACCACCATGACCACCACCGTAATCGCCACCAAGACCACCACCATGACCACCGCCATGACCACCACCGTAATCGCCACCATGACCACCACCATGACCACCACCGTAATCGCCACCATGACCACCACCATGACCACCACCATGACCACCACCGTAATCGCCACCATGACCACCACCATGACCACCACCGTAATCGCCACCATGACCACCACCATGACCACCACCATGACAACCGCCATGACCACCACCGTAATCTCCACCATAACCACCACCATGACAACCGCCATAACCACCACCGTAATCGCCATCATGACCACCACCATGGCTACTACCATTACCACCACCATTACCACCACCATTAACACTACCATGACCACCACCATAACCACCACCATGACCACCACTATGACCACCACCATGACCCCCACCATGACCACCACCATGAACACCACCATGACCACCACCATAACCACCACCATTACCACCACCATGTCAACTACCATCACCACCACAATGACCACCACCATGAACACCACCATGACCACCACCATAACAACCACCATGACCACCACCATGACCACTATCATGACAACCGCCATGACCACCACTATGACCACCACCATGACCACCACCATGACCACCACCATAACCACCACCATGACTACCACCATGACCACTACCATGAACACCACCATGACCACCACCATGACCACTACCATGACAACTGCCATGACCACTACCATGACCACCACCATGACCACCACCATGACCACCACCATGACCACCACCATGACCACCACCATAACCACCACCATTACCACCACCATGTCAACTACCATCACCACCACACTGACCACCACCATGACCACCACCATCACCACCACCATCACCACCACCATCACCACCACCATCACCACCACCATGTCAACTACCATCACCACCACAATGACCACCACCATGACAACCACCATGACCACAACCATGACCACCACCATGACCACCACCATCACCACCACCATCACCACCACAATGACCACCACCATGACAAATACCATGACCACCACCATGACCACTACCATGCCCACCATCAACAACCACCATGACAACCACTATGACCTCCACCATAACAACCACCATGACCACCACCATGACAACTACCATGACCACCACCATGCCCACCATCAATAACCACCATGACAACCACTATGACCTCCACCATAACAACCCCCAGGACCTTCACCATGACCTCCACCATGACCACTACAATGACCTCCACCGTAATCGCCAAAATGACCATCACCATGACAACCGCCATGACCACCACTATTGACCACCATGACCACCACCATTGACCACCACCATGACCACTACCATAATCACCACCACGACTACCACCATGACTACTACCATGACCACCACCATGACTACCACCATGACTACCACCATGACCACCACCATTGACCACCACCATGACTACCACCATGACCACCACCATGACTACCACCATGACTACCACCATGACCACCACCATTGACCACCACCATGACAACTACCATGACTACCACCATGACTACCACCATGACCACCACCATTGACCCCCACCATGACAACCGCCATGACCACCACCATGACAACCACCATAACAACCATCATCACCACCACCATGACCACCACCATGACAACTACCATGACCACCACCATGCCCACCATCAACAACCACCATGACCTCCACCATGACCACCAGCATGACCTCCACCATGACCACCACCATGACCACCACTATGACCATCACTATGACCACCACAATGACCTCCACCGTAATCGCCAAAATTACCATCACCATGACAACCGCCATGACCACCACCATTGACCACCATGACCACCACCATTGACCACCACCATGGCCACTACCATAATCACCACCATGACTACCACCATGACCACCACCATGACTACCACCATGAATACCACCATGGCCACCACCATGACCACCACCATGACTACCACCATGACCACCACCATGCCCACCATCAACAACCACCATGACCTCCACCATGACCACCAGCATGACCTCCACCATGACCACCACCATGACCACCACTATGACCATCACTATGACCACCACAATGACCTCCACCGTAATCGCCAAAATTACCATCACCATGACACCCGCCATGACCACCACCATTGACCACCATGACCACCACCATTGACCACCACCATGGCCACTACCATAATCACCACCATGACTACCACCATGACCACCACCATGACTACCACCATGAATACCACCATGGCCACCACCATGACCACCACCATGACTACCACCATGACAACCGCCATGACTACCACCATGACTACCACCATGACCACCACCATTGACCACCACCATTGACTACCACCATTGACCACCACCATGACAACCGCCATGACTACCACCATGACTACCACCATGACTACCACCATGACCACCACCATTGACCACCACCATGACAACCGCCATGACTACCACCATGACCACCACCATGACAACCGCCATGACTACCACCATGACCACCACCATGACCACCACCATGACTACCACCATGACCACCACCATGACAACCGCCATGACCACCACCATGACAACCTCCATGACTACCACCATGACCACCACCATGACAACCGTCATGACCACCACCATGACCACCACCATGACTACCACCATGACCACCACCATGACCACCACCATGACTACCACCATGACTACCACCATGACTACCACCATGACTACCACCATGACTACCACCATGACTACCACCATGACTACCACCATGACTGCCACCATGACTACCACCATGACTACCACCATGACTACCACCAAGACCACCACCATGACCACCACCATGACCACCACCATGACTACCACCATGACCACCACCATGACTACCACCATAACAACCGCCATGACCACCACCATGACTACCACCATGACTACCACCATGACCACCACCATGACCACCACCATGACTACCACCATGACCACCACCATGACCACCACCATGACTACCACCATGACCACCACCATGACCACCACCATGACTACCACCATGACTACCACCATGACCACCACCATTGACCCCGACCATGACAACCGCCATGACCACCACCATGACAACTACCATAACCACCACCATGACCACCTCCATTGACCCCCACCATGACAGCCGCCATGACCACCGCCATGACAACCACCATGACCACCGCCATGACCACCGCCATGACCACCACCATGACAACTACCATAACCACCACCATGACTACCACCATGACAACCACCATGACCACCGCCATGACCACCGCCATGACCACCACCATGACCACCGCCATGACCACCACCATGACCACCACCATGACCACCGCCATGACCACCACCATGACCACCGCCATGACCACTACCATAATCACCACCATGACTACCACCATGACCACCACCATGACCACCACCATGACTACCACCATGACTACCACCATGACTACCACCATGACTACCACCATGACTACCACCATGACCACCACCATGACCAACTCCATGACCACTACCATAATCACCACCATGACTTCCACCATGACTACCACCATGACCACCACCATTGACCACCACCATGACCACCACCATGACCACCACCATGACCACTACCATAATCACCACAATGACTTCCACCATGACTACCACCATGACCACCACCATGACCACTACCATAATCACCACCATGACTTCCTCCATGACTACCACCATGACCACCACCATGACCACCACCATTGACCACCACCATTGACCACCACCGTAATCGCCACCATGACCACCACCATGACTACCACCATGACCACCACCATGACTACCACCATGACCACCACCATGACCACCACCATTGACCACCACCATGACAACCACCATGATCACCATGACCACCATGACTACCACCATGACTACCACCATGACCACCACCATTGACCACCACCGTAATCGCCACCATGACCACCACCATGACCACTACCATAATCACCACCATGACTACCACCATGACTACCACCATGACCACCACCATTGACCACCACCATGACAACCACCATGATCACCATGACCACCATGACAACCACCATGATCACCATGACCACCATGACTACCACCATGACTACCACCATGACCACCACCATTGACCACCACCGTAATCGCCACCATGACCACCACCATGACCACTACCATAATCACCACCATGACTACCACCATGACTACCACCATGACCACAACCATTGACCACCACCGTAATCGCCACCATGACCACCACCATTGACCTCCACCATGACAACAACCATAAACACCACCATCACCACCACCCTGACCGCCGCCATCACCACCACCATCACCACCACCCTGACCGCCACCATCACCACCACCATGACCGCCACCACACCATGACCGCCACCATCACCATCACCATGACCGCCACCACACCATGACCGCCACCATCACCACCACCATGACCGCCACCACACCATGACCGCCACCATCACCACCACCATGACCGCCACCACACCAAGACCGCCACCATCACCACCACCATGATAACTACCATGATCACCACCATCACCACCACCATGACCGCCACCACACCATGACCACCACCATCACCACCACCATGACCGCCACCACACCATGACCGCCACCATCAAATAATAATAATAATAGATCACTCTTATAACGCGCAATACTCCCACACAGTGAGACTGAAAGCGCCTAAAAAAAGATAGAAAAGAAAATAGAAATAAAAAAACACACAATAGGAATGTAAATGAAAGTAATATACATCAAGGTAAGAGAAACAAATATGAAAAGCAGATGATATAAAACAACACAGCAACACAAACCAGACATTCAGTCAACATTCATACAGACGAAAAAAAACACACACAAAAAAACACACAGTTTATACAGATATGTACAATGCTAACGGTTCTCAGGAAGCAGTCAGGCCCTAGGGGCACTAAACAGAAAAAGCTTTACGGAAAAAATGGGTCTTGAGGTTAGATTTGAAGGAAGGAAGAGAAGTGATGCCACGGAGAGATGACGGCAGAGCATTCCAGACAGGTGCTTGAAAGTGAAAGGATCTCTGGCCAAAGGATTTGGTGGTGGTTTTAGGTTTGCAGAGAAGTTTTTCAGAGCCTGAGCGGAGAGAGCAAGAGGGTTGGTAGATCTGAAGAAGAGATGAGAGATAGGGCGGCAGAGTCCCGTCAAAGCAACGGAAGGCGAGAGTGGCGAGTTTGTACTGGATCCTGTACTCAACAGGAAGCCAGTGGAGTTTCATGAAAAGAGGGGTAACATGTGTTCTCTTGGATTTTCTGAAGATGAGACGGGCAGCGTTGTTTTGAACCCGCTGAAGGCGAGAGATTTGTTTGGATGGTAGTCCTGCAAGCAGAGAGTTGCAGTAGTCGAGACGGTTTAGAATGAGGGAAGTGACAAGCTGAATGACAGCCTCTTGTGTGAGAAAGCTACGGACAGAGGAGATCTTTCTCAGTTGGAAGTTGCAGGAGCGGCAGATCTGACTGATTTGTTCATGCATTGAGAGTGTTGAGTCAATCAAAACACCCAGTTCCCTAACAGACTTTTGAAATGGAATTTCAGTCCCACCCACCTCCACAAAGTGATCAGAAACAAGAGACAGTGACTTCTGAGAACCCACACAGAGGGATTCAGTTTTGCTGTCATTCAGGCAGAGTTTGTTTTGGAGCATCCAGTCTTTGATGGAGGAAATGCAAAGAGATAAGTTGTGGAGGATGATAGACAGGTCACGAGGAGGAGCGGAGTCTTGAAGCTGGGTGTCATCAGCATATTTGTGAAAATTGCAGTTGTGGGCTTTGATGATGTCAGAAAGGGCCAGGGTATAGAGTGTGAACAGAACTGGCCCAAGCACCGAGCCCTGAGGGACTCCGTACTTAAGTGCTCTGGGAGAAGAAAGAAGGCCATTGACAGAGACAGTTTGTTTGCGGTCAGATAGGTAGGATGAGAACCAGGTAAGAGCTGAACCACCACCATGATCGCCACCATCACCACCACCATTACCAACATCATTACGTGGACGAAAAGCACTGCACCACCGATACCTTTGCCTCCACTAGTAACTGACGTCAGCCTGGCCACCCTGGCGCTGCAGCCGCCATCACTCCTTGAAGCCCAGCAGCAATCACCACAAGCAGCGCCTCCACCACTGACTGACTTGGCCATAGGCTCTCGCACCCTGGCTTCTGAAGACGTCACAGGTGAAGAGGTCTTTGGTGCTGGCATTCTGGGATCAATCCTCGGGAGCGACGCGGCCGCATTTTTGGCTAAGACTTATATTCTATCGACGAAGTTTTTAAAAGGTGCTTGTATTGAATAGACAAATGAAATTATAAAAGCGCGACCTTTCGACTAAAAATTCTTCATATGGCGCAACGACATGGCTTTCAAGGAACGCCTAACTACGGCTGTTTGGTGAAAAGTTTGCGCTGTAATCATTTCAGTCGTCATTGTTTCTGTCATGCAAGCAACTTCCCGTACTATGTTTCAACATACCAAGGTCGCAGGTGATCTGTTTCAGAATGTTGTCGACTGTTTGTGTAAAAATGTATCGGTCGATGCGCTCTGTGTGAAAAAACACAACGGTTGAAGCGCACTGTGTTCAAATATATATTTGTTTCGGTGCATTGTGTGTATATAGATATTGGTTTCAGCGCCTCGTATGTAAATAGACATTGGTTTCAGCGCCTTGTGTGTATATAGATATTATTTTCAGCGCCTTGTGTGTATATAGATATTATTTTCAGCGCCTTGTGTGTATATAGAAATTGGTTTCAGCGCCTTGTGTGTATATAGATATTATTTTCAGCGCTTTGTGTGTATATAGACATTGGTTTCAGCGCCTTGTGTGTATATAGATATTATTTTCAGCGCCTTGTGTGTATATAGACATTGGTTTCAGCGCCTTGTGTGTATATAGACATTGGTTTCAGCGCCTTGTGTGTATATAGATATTGGTTTCAGCGCCTTGTGTGTATATAGACATTGGTTTCAGCGCCTTGTGTGTATATAGACATTGGTTTCAGCGCCTTGTGTGTATATAGATATTATTTTCAGCGCCTTGTGTGTATATAGACAACAGTTTCAGCGCCTTGTGTGTATATGACATTGGTTTCAGCGCCTTGTGTGTATATTGACATTGGTTTCAGCGACTTGTGTGTATATGAGTGAGTCTCTGAACATCAAATGGGCAACTGGTACATTTTTAAAATGGTATTTACACCAATAACTAATTAACCTACATGTTTCTTTTGCAGGTGTGTAAAGACACAAATGGACAAATAGATAGTTTTTATGCAGTTTCCATTGTTACTTTTGTGCGAGAGTGAATAAATAGATTGAAAGGTAAAATTTCCAGGAAAACAGAGACTTCAAAGCGTTACACGACAGACAGTGCCTCACATTACCTAAAATAACAGGAACATAATCGCTCTTAAACTGAAATCCAATTGTTGTTTCAGGAAATAAAGTGTTGTCTTCAATAATTTGCCAGATATTAGGATTTCCATTTTTATATTCTTTGACTTTGAACGCGAGAAACTTCGTGAAAATGGACGTAACAGACTTTGTCATCAGCAGAGTAAACAAACCTAAAACTGCTATCGGCAAACCACTGAATTATTTTCACTTAAAACTTTCCATGGGTTGTGTATTGCAACAAAGAGTTAGTGTGTGAAATATAACAAGTTAGAATGCTTTTATTCACAACTGCCACCGACTTTTATTTTTGGCAAAAATCCTTGGTCATTTCGATCGTTTTGCTTTTTTTCAAATTTATCCAAAAAAATGTGTGATTCCGACTTTTCTTCGATCCGAAATTTATAACCGCAACAAACCAGTTTACACCGGACGTAGTGCCGCCGTGTTCAATTTTCAACATGGAGATTCAAAAACGTGGTAAGTGTTTGAATGTTTCTCCTTTGGTTTTCTTTTTGGTTACGTCCAACAGGTCTGACTATTACTAGCCAAAATGCACTCGGCAATACCTGTTCATTTCATGGCTAATTGTGGACAATCCACAAAATATTTTGAATAAAAACAAGAATGAAAGTTGTTTATGAAGGTTTCAAAAACATGTGTATGTAATTTTGTGTTAATCCGTCTTATTTCCGCTGAGAAAATACAAGCCGATTACGTCCGCCGCTACACGCGGCTTATGACAGTAAAGCGTCAGCCTTGCGCTACCGACGCGCGGTGGCACTAACGAAGCTCGCATTTCGCGACTCGGGTTGGTCTCTTCTAAACACTCGTCCGTCGAAGTTTCTCATTGGATCAAGTTGAAACTTTACAACTCATTAGAGGAAAGATTGCTCTTTTGTTCGGTGTATGTTTGAACTTCCGATAAAAATCGAAAGACGAGTTATGGATGAAAGTTTGAACGTCATCGGACATTTTGTTAAAATTTGCTCACACCCACTCCGATCAATTTCGTACAGACACCCTCGTGTTCTACAAGATTTCCCCTTTCCAACGCTATATTCGACGTTAATGTACGATGAATCTACGTTTTATCTAGCGCCCAGATTGTGCGCTTGAAAGGAGAAAACAAACGGAAATTTTCTACCTGTTTGTGTGTACATCGGATCGTAATGGCGTTGTGTAGACGCGTGCTCGATTACCACATTCAGCGTGCGTTCATCGTTGAAGCACCAGACAATTTGGGACAAAAGTATCATCATTTTAAAGAGTACTTGTTTGAAAATTTGCTGTAAATTGAAATGACAGTCTTTGCTTGCTTGTTAATTAGACGAGAAGCATAGCACTAACAGAGTGCAGTACTTCAATGTGGAGTAGTGTTGGTTCTGTGTGTGTGTGTAAATAGTTGTATTTATCATGTTCATGTTGTGTGAATGGTGTTGTATGTTGCACATTGATCTGCTCATTAGAAATGTGTTTACATGTGTTAAATGTTCTGTATTATTATAATTATTACTTTCAGTCAGTATCAATCAGTATTGCTCTTCTGTATGATAATGAAACAGTGTGCTTTAAGTACTTGTGTGCTCGTTTTTGTGTGTGTATTTCATGATATTTTTCACAGTATTAGTAAAGATGATTTTTGCAGATGCAAAGTAAGCTTGTGCTTGTTTGTTTGACTTCAGAATTCAAATTCCTCATCAAAAGCTTGTTGGAGGTACGGGCGCAACGAATGACACAGGATTTTAAAAATAGCTCTAAAATCAAAGTTCTTTTGCCAATGAGGTTGATATTTGCCACATTAACATTAAAGACATTTCTTTTTAAGTTGTAAGTGTTATTTTGCCTGTATCTAAGTTTTACATACAAAGAGAAAAAAAACCATATTGCAGCTGTACGGGTGTAACGGATGACAAAGTAATATTTAACCTTGTACCCTTTTTATTTATTTATTTTTTAAAATTTCTTTCTCTTTATGTTAACACATTCTGTTCATGTGTGTTTGAAACACAAATCATCTCATTTGTTGCTTTTTGATTGCAAGAAAAGTGGTAATTTACTTTGTCATCCGTTACACCCGTACCACACCAATTTTTAAACTTTACACAGCTCCTAAGCACACATTTCTCAATAAACTATCTTTTTGACTTAGGTAAATACAGTTAAAGTGTCAGTCTTTATAATAATACGAAAATAGTGACAATTCAAGCACTTTTTTGAAACTGGGTTCGTGTAACACTTTTGCCATCACGTTTAGAGACTTTCTCATATAGACATTGGTTTCAGCGCCTTGTGTGTATACAGACATTGGTTTCAGCGCCTTGTGTGTATATAGACATTAGTTTCAGCACTTTGTGTGTATATAGACATTGGTTTCAGCGCCTTGTGTGTAAATAGACATTGGTTTCAGCTCCTGTTACTGCAATGCCGTTATTGCTATTTTGTCATCATAATCATCGTCATCATCGTCGTCGTCGCCGTCGTAGTAGTACTGGTCGTCGTAGTCTTCTTTTTTCCTCCTCCTCCTCCTCCTCCTCATTGTCCTCCTCCTCCTCATTGTCCTCCTCCTCCTCCTCCTCCTTCTTCTTCTTCTTCTTCTTCTTCTTCTTCTTCTTCTTCTTCTTCTTCTTCTTCTTCTTCTTCTTCTTCTTCTTCTTCTTCTTCTTCTTCTTCCTCTTCTCCTCCTCCTCCTCCTCCTCCTCCTCCTCCTCCTCCTCCTCCTCCTCCTCCTCCCTCCTCCTCCTCCTCCCCCTCCTCCTTCTCCTCCTCCTCCTCCTCCTCCTCCTCCTCCTCCTCCTCCTCCTCCTCCTCCTCCTCCTCCTCCTCCTCCTCCTCCTCCTCCTTCTTCTTCTTCTTCTTCTTCTTCTTCTTCTTCTTCTTCTTCTTCTTCTTCTTCTTCTTCTTCTGTGATCTTGTTGATGTGATGTTATCGTTGTTTTTGTTTTTTATTTCTACTGTCGCATTTGGATGTTGCTACTATTGGTGAAATCTTTTTTATCGTCTTCACCAATGCCGCTGCTAACGTCGTCTTTGTGTCGTTGTCGATCTCACTATCGTCGTCGTTGTCATAGTTAGCACCAGCACTCACGTTGCTGCAAGAGTTTCTATCTGGAGAATTATGACACGTACGCGGCAAGGAGCCAGCTTTGAGGGAGTCTACGAAGAAAAATGGAAGAACCATATTCTTACTCGAACAGACAGCCCCCTGTGTGAAAATAAATCTTGGTCAACATTAATTATGTGTAATTGTCTCATTACCTTTACACAAAAGCTGCACAATTGTGATATTTCAGAACAGTTTTTTTAATGGGGGAAAATCCTCACAGTGTTCCTCTGTTAGACCGAATGGGACGTAAATTTTGTCAGTGCATTGTTACTATCAGAAATGCGACTCCCTAATTCCGCTATGCGGTACGATATATAAATAGACCTAAACCACTTTTTGTTAATCCTTTCGTCGTGAAACTCTATACCTCCAACAGCCTCCTGGGAGGAAACTTTGCGCGTCCAACAGCCTCCTGGGAGGAAACTTTGCGCGTTCAACAGCCTCCTGGGAGGAAACTTAGCGCGTCCAACAGCCTACTGGGAGGAAACTTTGCGCGTTCAACAGCCTCCTGGGAGGAAACTTAGCGCGTCCAACAGCCTCCTGGGAGGAAACTTAGCGCGTCCAACAGCCTCCTGGGAGGAAACTTAGCGCGTCCAACAGCCTCCTGGGAGGAAACTTAGCGCGTCCAACAGCCTCCTGGGAGGAAACTTTGCACGTCCAACAGCCTCCTGGGAGGAAACTTTGCACGTCCAACAGCCTCCTGGGAGGAAACTTAGCGCGTCCAACAGCCTCCTGGGAGGAAACTCTGTACGTCCAACAGCCTCCTGGGAGGAAACTTTGCACGTCCAACAGCCTCCTGGGAGGAAACTTTGCGCGTCATTCATTCCGTCTTTGCATTGATGCAGCGTCTGCATTAGTGCGGAGCACACGCTGAAAATAGACTTCATTTATTGCAATGGCGATACTTTCTTATTTGAAAGATTTCACGTCCAGCTTTGCTTTGAAGACTGCCAAACACGAATAGACTGTTGGGTACCATGGACCTGTCTAAATAAGGAGTAAAGCGCATAAACTAATCTGGCCTTTTCAGTTCAGTAAGACACTACCAGGAATAGCACGAAGAGAATCGGGATGACCAGACATTTCCTTTTTCACAGGCACATAGCTCGTGGTCGCAGACGGAATAGGTATGGTAAACACGGACACGCATCCACACATGCAAGCGTGCGCGCGCACACACACACACACACACACACACACACACACACGCACACACATATGAACACGCAAACGTGATAATGTGCATACCATCCGTGAATGCTACTACAAAACAGCTTCTCCCCAGCCGGCGTACATTCTGTCAGACCTGACCTTTTTCTCCAGTAAGTCAGCCATGGAGTGGACAGGGAAACACAGCACGGTGCCAGCGGAAGTGAAAGGAGTCTGGGACGGAGAGCGCCAAGCCCCGGGCGTCAAAGTGGGCGACAGAAATGGTCCGGAACGGCGCGCTGCCGCGGGAAGGCTGCCCACTGTCAGCAGCGCCATTGTCTTGTGGCGGAGCGCATCCTGCTGCCAGGGGGGCAACTACGCTTGGGGAGAGAGCGGAATGGTTTCTCGCGCTCACCAAAATGGCATCAAAGACCTCCTTCCCTTTGAGCTGACAGGATCAGTGGTCTCCATGTTTGTGGCCAGGGCCTTCCAATCAAGTTTCCCTTCTCGTTCAGCACAAGATGACGCGCTCGCAGCACGGAAGAGTTTTCGCGGATTCCGTGTTATTCCATCTTGCCTGGCCTGGCTGCCAGTGTGCATGGGTGCACGGACGTGGGAAAGGCGCGCTCCTCCAAGCGCGTAAATGATTTGCATGCTTATGATCAATAATAAAATCACTTTAAAAAATAGGGATATGAGCTACTTTACCTGACAGAATAACGATTTCGTGAACACTTTTACGCACACGCATGCACGCACACACACACACACGCATACACACAAGCATGCATGCACGCACACACACATGTACATAGGGAGGGGGAGGGAGGGAGAGTAAAAAACAGAGAGAGAGAGAGAGAGAGAGAGAGAGAGAGAGAGAGAGAGAGAGAGAGAGAGAGAGAGAGAGAGAGAGCACAACCCGTGCGTAGTAGGACGATTATTCATTCTTCTTCAATCGCGTCCTCTTTAATGGCCTTTGTCTAATTGTCCTTTCCCGATTCATGCTTTGTTTATTTCTGTGGCTTGTGTCCGATTGGTCAGAGTCTGGGCAAAGTCCTTGGAACGCGCTGCCTCCCCTCTGCTGGAGTAACAGCGCTCACGGAATGCTGCCCAGTAGCGACGGGGGTGAACTTCTTCCTACAAAAACGACGAAAACCATAATCATCAACATCACCGTCGTCATTGTCGTTGTCGTTGATGTTGTTAGGCATTGGAATTTGGAACTTTTGAACCTTGCATTTTTCCTCGGTGCTTAAAGATAACAGAAAGGAACTTATGTTGTTTTCAACTATTCAATACTTAAGGCTTCAAATGAAGTAAAACAGTAAGGGCTGTTTTGTCTCAGACTAGTATAACGTTCAAATCGCTATAGATAAATAAAAAATAGAGGAGGACATGGGTAGAGCGGCGATGTCTCGACTGCACGATCTGAGCATGCGTCAACAGGACGCTTGCCTCTGCAGCCTGCCGAGAGGAGTTGTCCACTATCTTGCACTGAGAGCAGTGACGACGCTTAGAAAAAACCCATTGTGCGTTGTACACCGTGCAGTCTGGAGTCCGTCCTATCTCCCTCCGACACCACTGGGCGATGGAGACGCACCTCACAATGTTCAAAGCACGCTGCTGTCGCCGTGGTGTGTGACCCCGTCCTCTGTCCAAGACGCACGGCATTTCATCCCCCGCCAGCAGTGGCGTTTCTGGACTCGGGCCATTCTGCAAGGGCTCTCTTTTGCAACTGCCTTTATGCACGAGAAATGTCTGCTGTTTACAGAGTATAATTTTATCAATCAAGTTTGACCATACACGCACGTCTTGTATTACAGTGAAATATGTGCTGATATTAGAGCCAATGAATGTTTTCATTACCCTCGTCCAACACCAGTGAGGAGCAAACTCTATGGCAACCTGGAGGAGCTGCGGAGAACAGCTGCATTTGTGCGGGCGACTGGCGCAATCATCTAGCGATCGACAAGAAGAAGAAGATTGCCCTCGTATCTTAATTGAGTGTAATCACAATCACGGGTTTGTGTTTCCCGAGAAGGCCACTGCAATGCGGCAAATGGGTTGTACCACTGTCACTCAAGTGCCTGGCAGTCCTGCAAGCACCCCATGCTCGATGGTGGTGTTGCTCGACAGGATCATTCGCGTACCTCTTTATTTCAACAACAGGTCTTTGTTGGTTTGTGTCCAGGGATTCATTGATCCTGTCGATGACCCCTGGGGTCAGTCTAATGTTCAACCAGATGCAAACGATAGTTGATTGGTGGAGGGATTGCGCTTGAAGGGCCAGCAAACGGTGGCCCAAGGCTTGTCACTCCTGCGCCGCGCCCCAGGCCGCCCAGACAAAGGCGCTCGGCCCAGATTAACGACTGGGGAAACTTTCTCGCACCGCTCTGTTTGGACGCGGTTCTTTTGTCCTGCACCGCCACGCTGTCACCAAGGGGTCACGAGGGAGACGCTAACGCGGGGCCGTGACGCCATTGCTTCAGCCAGCTCTTACGAGTCCGCGGCTGTCGCTGCCTTCCAGCGGCTCGGCGCACACTGGGGAGGTCCAGGGCTGCCCCCCTGCCTGGACACGGGGCGGCCGCTGTGATCCACGCCTGTCCCCCTCCAGCCAGGGAGCCCGGGCTGCCGTGATGACTCACGATGTCTCAGCCCGCCTCGGGCCTGAGTTGCTGCGTCTGCCGTGTGACATTAAGGCTGAATTAGATAGGAGCAGTGCACGCAGGCCTTGCTGCCTCCCTGCCTTCCGCACGACAGCGCCGCCTGCCTGGGCCTCCGTGCGCAAGGGCGCCATTGGGAAAGTGACGCACAGCGCGAGGTGTTCACGCGTCAGAGGCAGACGCGGAGGCAATGATGATCTGTTCATTAAATAAATATGAGTATGCACGTTGTCATTGATTCAATTCAATTCAGTTTTATTCAATTACTTTGCATACCGAGGGTAGACACTGGATACAACAAATGTATCTCTTCCAGTGGCCCTCAAATATACATCATGACAAATTAAGTCAAACTGAACTCTCTCTCTCTCTCTCTCTCTCTCTCTCTCTCTCTCTCTCTCTCTCTCTCTCTCTCTCTCTCTCTCTCTCCCTCTCCTTCTCTGTCGCACACACACTAATCTTCATTATTGTTTTTTGAGGTAAAGTTTAAAATATTTTGAAATGACTGAAAATTCGAATAATCTTTTAAAGAAATGGAATGAGAATTTCGTATCATTGTAGCATAATAGATTACCAATTTACGATATGTTTTCGTGGGGACCACTTGAATATGGAGATTATGAAATCGAGAATGATCGGAGACTTGTATTGCCCAGGCGTGATAATTTTTTGGGGAGATAAGATGAGCATTCCATGTCAATGTTTTGTGTACAAATATGGCCTCTTGAAACAGACGTTCATGTTCGACAGAAATCAAGTTCATACCGGATGATATCTTATATTAGAGGCATTTCATAATCATTCATGATAGAACGTCCAGATCGCTTCATGATCCGATTGAAATAATCTTGATATAATTGCGGAGAGTGTTCCAATATATATAAACAGTCGCTAATATGTAAGACCAGGTATGCAGTGTGGAGCATTTTTCTGTTTTCCATGGGAAGGAATGCTTATTTATTTAAAATATAGATAACTGATTTTTAAAAATAAATGATAATATTTATTCAGCATGACTGGTCGAAGACAGAGTGTCATCAATAAACACTCCAAGTAATTTTTGTTTTTGAACGTTTGGTATCGAATAACTGCGTAAATTCAGGTTTATCGTCTTTGTGGGGTAGTCATTAGCAAACATGTTTTCAGTGGGTTCAAGGTGCAGTGGGTTCAGCATGCATTGCGACAAACGAATTTTTATCTTTATTACTTTCGCGGAGCGTTTTCTGTCTCCATGCATAATGCAGTCAGTCATAAACGACTGCACTGCGATTGTTGACACGCCCTACTGAGAAGCATCTAATAAACAGACAGTAAATCACAATCGAGTGGAGTTTAAAATCGAATAAAGCGAGGCGGCTTGACCTAACGTTTGGCCCTTGAGTCGTAGTACAGGTGAACAACGGACATTTCCTGGGGTGGACTTCCCTGCACCTGTCACAGTCGCGGGCGAGCCAGTCTTTGTTCTCCAGCCTCCTGGCGCGATAGTGGCGACCTCCGTATTCACGATCTTGCCGACACTGACGTCTTATCAGAGGTTCATCGACTCAGCTGTGAAAAACAAAACGTGGACTAGTCGAGCAGTGTGTAGAGATCTGAAATGAACGCTATGGAATGGTGCAGGTTAAGTCGGGCAGTGTGTAGAGATCTGAAATGAACGCTATGTAATGGTGCAGGTTAAGTCGAGGCGAGGGAGGAATGGGTGGATAAAATTTTACAGCTTATCAGCCTTTGTAGGCTTTGTAAGCCATTGACCACGACATCACTCGAACTAGTTAGAATGCGAGCAAGTCAAGTCACGATTTCCAAGTTATTTGTCATTTACGAATCGTCCACGGAGACGCGGTGGGTCTATTCTTACCCATATTCCACTTGGGGATCGGGGTGGGGGTGGGGGTGGGGGTGGGGTGAGGAGGGTCACTTTGCTGCATGGTGAAAATGTACAAGCGTTGTTAAGTCCCTTTACAGAGCAGTTCATTTCGTCAAGCGAACTTTCAAAGCGCGTTTCAAGCAGCAAAATGGTTTCTTCTCAATCGTAGCGAGCGCCTTCCTCGTGTTCAGTAAGGGAAAATGTCGCCAGGCAAAGTAAGTGAGGCAAAAACGAAGACATTTTTAATGATCAAAGCGATAGCGGGCAGGAGTAACTAATCTTACGATGTAACATTATTGTCGGCGCGTGCCGAAGCTAACACACAGGCGGCGAATAAGAAGCAATGCTTGGAAAGTAAATGCGAAGCAACGAACAACACTACGGCCATCGTCATCAATAATGGCTGACACGGGTGAAAGGCAGAGAAGAGTTGCCATGTTGCCACTCGGTAACTTCCGCCATTAACAGGCACCGTGAATAACGAGGACAAAGTCAGGACGGATGACAGAGCTGATGGGAATCTGAAGCGAAGCACACGATCCCGTGGCTCAGTAGTGCGCGGCTCTCTCGAGAGCCGAGGACTGGAACAGAGAGCGAGTCTTCACGAGAGTGCTGAACGAGGCATTCCATGTCTTTGCAGGACAAAATGGCGTTAAGTTGAAAGTTCTCCACTCGTCCCATCGGGCTTCCAGCTGCTTGCTCGACGTAAATTTTGTGTTTAGGAAACAATTTACAAGTTCATTCTTTGCCGATGACGGAAGAACATGAAAGACCTGTCAGCACCCAATGGATATTTCTCTGTCTGTGCATGCGTGTGTGAGTGCGCGTTTGCGTTCGAGCGTAAATGCGCACATGTACATATACTTGTATGTATTTATCTTCATGGAAGGGCTTTACAAAATTTAATCATAGAAGCAAAATCTGACAGTGCGTTCATACTCTCTCATGGGTAGCTCTCGACTGTCGTTCCACAAGGAAACCGTTGGTTGGTGATCAATCTAGACACCACCTAGAAAAGTGTACTCGCTCTGTCTCAGCCATTATTTTCCCATCATGCTGACAAGCTCGGTTCGCACACTGGATCGACTTGACACACCCTAACGCATGTCTCTGCTTCTGTTTTAGGGGAAGCAGTGCGCTTGCAATCGGGGTGCTTGACTCGGTGGCTTATCTGACTTGGCCAGACACGGACAGCAGAGCTGCCAAAGGCCAGCTATTTCTGCGCTCGAAACATCGCGAGCTCCAACTTCCCAGATTGCAGTCCTTTCTGTCTGCACCCATCTCCTTTCACCCCCCTCGTCCAGTCCCCTTTTCAAGCGCTGTTGCGCTCTCCTTGCCCAGACCAAAACAGCCTCTTGACCTGTGGACACACGGATGTGTCCGCTTGAGATCCCGCCCTTTGTCTCTCTCTTGCCCGAGGCTGTATATTGCTCGCACCCTCGAGGTCTTGTGTCGAAATCACTCATGCGGGCAGTCAGCCTCCCTCATGTCCTTGCTGGAACGGTAATTTCAGTGTAAAGGCACTATTTCCCATGACTAGCAGAATAGCACCATTATGTTCTCAATCTCCCAAATTACCACGTGTTCTGAGAATTTGAATACTTGGATGTATGTTAGCTAGCCACCGAGAATACTACTATTTTAAAATTAGCTATTAATTCAAAGCAAACTATTTGTGACTTTCTCTGAAAATTGCGCCTTAAGAGTACTGCAGCACTTAGGCAGGCTAATGATGAAACATATCAGTTTCCCAGATTTGGTACTGCACTCTTTTTTAGAAAGACTCGTTCCTGTAGGTCTCGTATACATTTCTGCCGAGTCAGCCTTTATGCAAGCGAGGTCATGCAAGTCACTAACCACCGGTGTTGGTCCCGTCGCCGCTGGCACAGGCATACGTTTTTCAAAACTTGATCAAAGCTACTGTAAGGCCATGAATTCAACAACTCTAAAAATTGTAGAATGGCTACGATAAACCACACAAATTATACTCATTAGTATTACGTTATTTATGTAGAAGAACAGCTGAGACTCATATACATACTTACTGTTCTTTGTCCTTTGATTTACTCAGCTGTGTGCACGATGCTTAAAGAGTCATTTGGGTCAGCCTGCTCTTGCAAAATTTTTCTGATAGCATCGCCGCTTTGAACAGGAAGCTGGCGTCAGCACTATATATAGCTGCTCTTTGCCACTTTGTTTGTCTTGGCTGAAGTGCGATGTTACCTCCTGACCCTCACACTATGCCGTGACCACGCCGTGTCGTGCAGGCAGGATTACACCCTGCCCCCACCCCCACCCCCCACCCAACCCTACTCCCCACCTCCACCTCATCCTGCCCCCACCTCCACCTTACTTCCCCCTTCTCCCCACCTCCACCTCACTCTGACCCCCACCCCAACCCCACCCTACTCCCCACCTCCACCTCATCCTGCCCCCACCTCCACCTTACCTCCCCCTTCTCCCCACCTCCACCTCATCCTGCCCCCACCTCCACCTTACCTCCCCCTTCTCCCCACCTCCACCTCATCCTGACCCCCACCCCAACCCCACCCTACTCCCCATCGAGCTGCTGCCACTGTGTCGTTGAACGACGATGGACACGTGGGGAGAAAGAGTCAAGGGCCCCAGCAGTCGCTGTGTTTGATTGTGCCGTGTCACTGTGGATGAAAGGGTTAGCCAGCCTTCCTCAGCACTCACCACCAGCTGCCCTCCGCCTGACAGACATCTTTGGTGACGTCAACTTCTTCCCCTGACCGCAACCAGAGGCTAATGAATGTAACGTCTTGTCTGTTTAGATTCGAGGGAAAAATTTGCCCACGTTGTCCCCTATGCATTCGCTTCTCATCGACATGAAAGCCCTGACCGAAGGGACGAGATGACGACGTGAAGTGGCAGTAATGGGGAAATGGGGCCCTGCTCCAACTCAAAGTTTGCCAACCTTCGGTACTTTTGACAAGCAAGTCATCGGAATATAGAGGCTATACACTCGCAGCGCGGTTTCACTATGAAGACAGCTGACACGCCCTTGCTCATTCCAACAGAGCTGGCCATGAAACGTGCTGACAATGAACATGTCTACCCAATGTCTGTCCATGTGCTTGTATTTTAATCGCACATCTATTGAAAGAGACAATGAACCTCTGAACCCACGAAGACCTGCGGAATGTAATTATGGTAGTATCACATGTAATATCTTCAATGACAACTGCAGACAAAGTATCATTATGTTAAGTATTTTGCGATCAAAGTAAATTATATTCGCTATCATCAACATCGCTCGCATGCACGCGCAAACAAACACACATACACACACACACACAGAGAAACAAAACACACACGCACACATACACACGCACGCACACACATACGTACGCACACACACACACACACACACACACACACACAAGTACACATATACACGCACGCACGCACACACACACACGTACGCACGCACACATTAGTCAAAGGGTTGTTGACGTAAGACTCCTGAAATCATGAACATGACTGCAAAACTTAATGTTCTCTGCCGCAAGATTCGGACGAAATGTTCGTGATACATGGAACGCTCTCTCAGTAGCACATACAGTTTGGTGTTACTCTGGGTAATTCCAAAATACTCTGCACACACAGCTAAGCTCAACGCGTCCATTGCGTGATCTCTGTCCCTGAGGCAAGATGCCTTCCGTGTTGAATGACGTCACAGCGAGATACTGCATCATTGCTGAGCTGCAAACACGGACTTGAGGGAGAGCTGCAAACACGGACTTGAGGGCGAGGATTGAGAAACACGGACTTGAGGGCGAGGATTGAGGTGGAAAATAGTTGTGACAGTGCATGAGAAACAAAGTTGAAGTCGTCAAAATAAGATTTGAGCAAACTCTGAAACAAGTGATCAGCATATTATGTTACGAAATGGCTTTTCTAATTTACATTACCGTTATTAAAAAATTTCTCTAAGAACATTTTCTTGAATATTTATGAATGAATAACTCATAGTGTGGATGAAATATCTTATTTTGTCATTATTCCGATTTCAGCCTGGTTTTGTCATGCACAGCCAGAACTGCGAAGGCTAACTTTGGTGGTTTCGTCTGCAGCCTGGCTGCATGCCTTCCAGCAAGTTGTGCAGCCTGGTTGCATGCTTTCCAGGGAGTTGTGCAGCCTGCGTGCATGCTTTCCAGG
This sequence comes from Theodoxus fluviatilis, assembly GCA_034096865.1. Lineage (NCBI taxonomy): Eukaryota > Metazoa > Mollusca > Gastropoda > Cycloneritida > Neritidae > Theodoxus > Theodoxus fluviatilis. The sequence goes on along the minus strand of JAWQFJ010009099.1, from coordinate 210,032 downwards.
GAGTTGTGCAGCCTGCGTGCATGCTTTCCAGGGAGTTGTGCAGCCTGCGTGCATGCTTTCCAGGAAGTTGTGCAGCCTGGCTGCATGCTTTCCAGGAAGTTGTGCAGCCTGGTTGCATGCTTTCCAGGGAGTTGTGCAGCCTGGCTGCATGCTTTCCAGGGAGTTGTGCAGCCTGGCTGCATGCTTTCCAGGGAGTTGTGCAGCCTGGCTGCATGCTTTCCAGGGAGTTGTGCAGCCTGGCTGCATGCTTTCCAGGGAGTTGTGCAGCCTGGCTGCATGCTTTCCAGGAAGTTGTGCAGCCTGGCTGCATGCTTTCCAGGGAGTTGTGCAGCCTGGTTGCATGCTTTCCAGGGAGTTGTGCAGCCTGGCTGCATGCTTTCCAGGGAGTTGTGCAGCCTGCGTGCATGCTTTCCAGGGAGTTGTGCAGCCTGCGTGCATGCTTTCCAGGGAGTTGTGCAGCCTGCGTGCATGCTTTCAAGGAAGTTGTGCAGCCTGATTGCATGCTTTCCAGGAAGTTGTGCAGCCTGGCTGCATGCTTTCCAGGGAGTTGTGCAGCCTGGCTGCATGCTTTCCAGGGAGTTGTGCAGCCTGGTTGCATGCTTTCCAGGGAGTTGTGCAGCCTGCGTGCATGCTTTCCAGGGAGTTGTGCAGCCTGCGTGCATGCTTTCCAGGGAGTTGTGCAGCCTGCGTGCATGCTTTCCAGGAAGTTGTGCAGCCTGATTGCATGCTTTCCAGTGAGTTGTGCAGCCTGGTTGCATGCTTTCCAGGGAGTTGTGCAGCCTGGTTGCATGCTTTCCAGGAAGTTGTGCAGCCTGATTGCATGCTTTCCAGGGAGTTGTGCAGCCTGGCTGCATGCTTTCGAGGGAGTTGTGCAGCCTGGCTGCATGCTTTCCAGGGAGTTGTGCAGCCTGGCTGCATGCTTTCCAGGGAGTTGTGCAGCCTGGTTGCATGCTTTGCAGGGAGTTGTGCAGCCTGGTTGCATGCTTTCCATGGAGTTGTGGTGTGTCGGAGTGATAACAAGAGTGGCCCGATGGCCAGGGGGTAAATGTATGCAGTTTGAGCAACATCGTGGGGTGGAAAGTCGCAATATAAAAAGAACACCTTTCCTTTAACCTTTATATTTACCTCTTGTACTTTTTGGTTGACAAAGTGAAGGAAAAAAGACCATCCAAATAACAAAATCTGCGACGTTTTGTGTAGTCCTCTTCCGGTGACATCGCCATTTGCCGCTCAGAATGCTCGAGAGTACGACAGTGTGTTTTTGCGACGTCCATCATCCCCAAGGTGACAATAAAAACAGGCTTGGCAGCGCCACGTTCGGCACGGACAGTCAGTCACGTGTCGTGTTCATCATCATTTCACTCCACCGAAAGCTTTTCACGAAAAGTTACCGATCTTTACGGGAAGTGCGCAGTTGCCAAAAGACCGTCAAAACCCAGAGACACATGTTGAAAAATCGACTCTTGTAGTGGTGCTCCCAAACTCGTGGAGAGGGTATCTTCTCACGCAGCGACTTTTGCGTCAGGTTGACTTACAACGTGGCAAGGTCAGGCACGAAGGTGGAAAAGCACACGGAAGTTTCCCATGCATCTGCAGGCAGAGAATAGCATGTGGGAAGGTCATTGATCATTGTAGAATGAAATAGCATGCCATGCTCTCCGTTTTCATGCGATAAAAAGATGTGCGATTATGAAAACATTTTTTTGAGGCGACCAAAAATGCCAATGTGACCCTTTCTACAATGACAAAACGCTAATTGCCATCACCATTTTTCCATTTAGTGAATAGAAAAAGGTTTTGCTGCATCTGGCGCGTCGAGGCTTGTTTAGCCTCGACTTGACGTCCACGGGGAAAGACTCTCCACGTGTGCAGCTTCGTGGCGTTTCAGTTCAGTGCCCTGGCTGTCTTCCAACACAACGCCCACACACTTCCGGTCGGCCAGAGCTACAGCAAACCCCCTTGCCGTCTCCACTGCGGCTTTGTCGTGGCGGCGATTGCAGCACGGAGTGGTCACGGGAAAGCAAGAATCGTTGGCGAACGTATTGCAACTGCAAGAGAGATTTATCCTGTCTAACTTCTCTGTCTAAGAGTCCTTGGTATGTATTGCACCTCTGCGCTGTAGTCTTTGCCATTTGCTTTTAGGGGTCGTTTTCATTTCGTCCATAAGTTTCAGAAGAGACAACATAAAGCATTTTTGGAAGAGTTTAAACAAGAAATATATTTGTGACATAGTATGAGAAATCCAGGCTACAATGTTAAAAATGGGGGAAAGTTTTTCAACCACAAAATCAATTAATTTTTGAATATGATAAATTCCAGAGAATATATATTTTGGCACACATGACTAATTTTTACTTTAGCATGACATCATTGAAATGCATGTAGTGTATAAGTGAACAATTACCTGGCTTTTTGGTAAGGTGTATTCTCGAAAAGTGTTATCGTTACTTTAGCCGGGTTTTGTTACGCATATTCACAGTTGTGCACATTTACACACTGTCATGCATATTCACAGTTGTGTACATCTGCAAT